>JASDQU010101138.1:263720-282068 GCA_032191745.1 Picea mariana | reverse complement strand
CTGCAAAATCGTGTGTCTGATCTTGACGCCTTTCCAAATTTTATTTGTTCTTGCTCATAAAATTATTTGTAGAAATCCAAAATTATTTTTGAATCAATCATCTTGAACGTATTTGGATAATGAAATCAAGCCATGATCAGATCCGTATCAAATATTTGATAATAGAAACCTGTGAGACAAAAAGAAACCTAAATTAATAACTAAAAAATTGTGAATAAAACAAAATCTAGAAAAATAAAAAATGAATTTAAACTAACTATAACTTATAAACAAACATTATTTATATTTTCCTTTCAAATATGATCTTAATTCTAGAAGCTTCAAGAGAATAAAATCGAACAAATCATAGATAATTCTTTTTTTTTATTATTATAAGATGCAAAATGAAAAAAGAATTTAATTAATTAATATCACCAAATGATTTCATGAAAATGAGAAACCAACCAAGGTATTATTTGATGAAGTATTGAACACATTATTCAAAATAGTCAAACTTTCTAATGAGCAAAAGAATAAACACATAATCATAATTTAAACAAAAGTAAACATTTGATAAAAAAATTAACGTTTTTGTTCAAATTGAGATTTTTATGCTCTTTTTTAACTTTTGACATATACTCTAGTAATAAATGACTCATACTAAAGAGAATGTCTTAAGTTTGTCTCAAAGCAAGCCAAGGAATGGAACTATTTGAAAAGGTTGATTCTGTAGCTCATTATAATTATCAAGATTTTAATAGGGGCCCTTTAAATTTTGTAAAAATATAAGGGGAGTTGTTGGGGCCCAACAATAGGTCAATCACACAAAATGTGTCTCTCACTGTGTAGTTGCCTAACTTCATCTCTAAGTTTGGAACTCTATCTAGACACTCCACTGTGTGGTTGTCTGCTACCACAACATCAAACCCCTCAAAATCCTCTATCTGAAGTGCTTGTCTCGATACTAGTGAAGCATCAACGAAGTTGTGGGTGGCCCCACCATCTATCAGGGCGATTTCTCATTTCCCCTAAATAATCCCTCTGATACGGAGGGTATCATACCTGGGAACACCAGAAAGGGACACTATGACTCATCCCTTTGTTGGTTTCCTCCTGTTAGCCTGCTTTGGTGGTTGTGGGACTACTAGAGGATGGGCTCTTGCCAGTTCCGGTGGTCTATGGGGAGGTTGATCCTCTGTTGGTGTTGAATCCTCCTCTAAAATAGTGGATCCGCTATCCTTCTCCTCATCCTCATTGTCCATGCTGTCTTCTATTACCTCAATATAATTAATCTCTCCCCTTCTCATGCACCTATGGCCTAGGACCCAAGGATCTCTGCAGCTGAAGCAAAGCTTATTCCTCGTAAGCTCTCTCCTAGTCTCATCATCCAACTTCTTCTTTCCCTTCCATTCTCTCTGGAATGGCTTACTGTCTCGATCCCTCTAGGGCACAAATCGTTAGGAGACATTTTTAGTCTTTGGCACTGAGTCTGCTAGATCTTGAGTTCGAAGGATGACATCCTGGAAAGTGGGAGGCATGTATTCCTTCACCCATCCTCTTAAAGGCTCCGTGAGTCCTTATGAGAATAACATGATCATCCTAGGTTTTGATATATTTGTCACCGCCATGAATACCCACTAAAAATTTGTGTTGAATGCCTCTATTGTGCCATTTTGCCTCAACTCGGCTAGATCCTTAAAGTGTATCTCAGGATCCTTCTTGTCAAACCTATCCATGAGCCTATCTGTAAACTCCCTATAGGAGGTGATCCAACTGTGACCCAATGTCACTAGTCCATGATGTTGGACAACTGAGAGGGGGGGTGAATGAGTTGTTACCGTGCTTAAACAATTATGCTTATTTTTAAACTCTTTGTAGAGAACTTAAAGACAATCATAGTAATCAAAGAAAGTAAGCAATAGAATATTCATCATCATTGTCACATATGAAATCTATAGAGATAGATATTTCCTGAGGAAACTCATAAAGGGTAAAAACCTCTTCTTATTTATATAATAAGTAATCTTTACATTCTGTACATTATCATACATATGAGCTCCAACTCATTGTGAGGCTATAAACTCTATATTGCAAGCTACAACTTGATGAGAGCACCAACTCCCTATTTTCTCTAGCACCTACTAGAAGGAAGCACCAACTCCCTGGTTTCTCTAGCACCAACTAGAAGGAAGCACCAACTCCCTAAATGTTCCATCTCCAACTGGATGGAAGCACCAACTTCCAGTCACACAGGCACCAACTTGTACAATAGAGAACAATAGTTCTCCTTTGCGCCACCCTGCCACCCATGTTTCTCTAGCTGAAACCAAATGGAAGCTACAACTCCCTGTGTTCAAGCACCCACTTGAACCCCTGAGGAAAACAATCCTCCCTACCGCCTCCCAACCTCTCTGAAATATAGAGTTTTATATATTTATAAATTTATCACAATGATACAATATTTATCATTGGCTTACCAGGCTTATCACTATTCTGCTATGTTGCTCTGTTCTCTTGTATCAGTGTCCCTCTGTCTGCATCTTCTTGTGATTTCTGATCTTCTGTTTTTCTCTACAAGAGCACCTCGGCCTTTCTTTAGTGTCTCACTATCTTTATGCACACATGACTTGTGCTTTTTGTGCTTCTTCCTTTTCTTCTATGTGCACCATATGCATTCGATGCACCATTCCTCTTCTCCATATTTCAATTGTTGCACACTCCTCCTTCTACACTCCTGAATCTTCCTCAACAACAACATCCCATATCTTCTTTATTCTGCATACTTATAGTCTCTGTGCACCTTGTGCATGCTATATCGCCATGCTTCTGTATGCTCTCTCTATGGAGACGAATCAAAGATCCGGTATTTCGTTGTTTTGCATTTTGGTGATTCGGCATTTTGTCACTCCTGTGGTGAAGTGTTTCGACACTTCAACTCCCAGTATCCGGGACTCTGAAATGGAGTTATTTCTCGATCTGTGAAGCTCTTTGTTATTGTGCCTATTTTTTAATTTCGACGTTTCACATTTCGGCGATTCGACATTTTGACACTCCTGTGGTGAAGTTTTTCGACACTTCAATTCCCAGTATCCGGGACTCCAAAATGGAGTTATTTCCCAATCTGCGAAGCTCTTTTTTGATGTGCCTATTTCAGGATTTCAGTGTTTCGCATTTCAATGATTCGACATTTCGACACTCCTGTGATGAAGTGTTTCGACACTTCAACTCCCGGTATCCGGACTTCGAAATGGAGTTATTTCTTGGTCTGTGAATTTCTTTGTTGGTGTGCTTATTTCGGGTTTCAAGTTTTCGGGGTTTTGCATTTTGTGATTCTGGGACTCCTGATGACAAAGAGTATTGACTCTTCCAACTCCCAATATCTGAAACTATCCTCCTTCCTTCGGGATTTTGTAACCCCACTTCACCATTCTCTTTAAAGAATGTATAGGTTCTCCTGGATCCAACGTCGGTCGGACCTCGGGCTCATATCTGACATTCATCGGGAATTCTCAATGGGATCCAAAGATCACTGTCACTTCTCCTCTTGGGCTTTTGTTGTCCCTTTTTTTCCATCGTTTCATACTCTGATCTTGCCATCAATGTCAGTCACACCTGACATCAATGATAATCACAACAATCTCTCCCTTTGGCATTGATGGCAACCCTGAATGATAGTGCTAACCTATTTGGACCTCCAACTGTAGCATTCAGTCTGAACCACTCCTTTTCTCCCCCTTTGACATCAATGTCAAAGAAAAAATGCACCCCCTGAGATGTTGTAGTATTTTTAGGAGGTATCAGACATTGAATCAATACAAAACTCCCCCTAACATGATGGACTCTCTTAGGTGTGAGACGGGATGACACCCAACTTTTGTCGCAGGTATTCAAATGGTGTCTTGGCTAGGGGTTTAGTAAATATGTCTACAATTTGTTCTATGGTTGGAATGTAATGGACCTGAACAATCTAATTGGTGACCTTCTCTCTTAGAAAATGGTATTTTATGGGAATATGCTTGGTCTTGGAGTGGAATACAAGATTCTTGGATACACTGATGGCATTAGTGTTATCACAATAAATTGGGATCGGTGCAGCATATTTTACCTCTAAGTATGCAAGTGTCTGAATCATCTATAAAACCTAAGTGCAACAGGTAGCAACAGATATGTACTCTGCCTCTGTAGTTGATAAAGAAATGGAACTTTGTTTTTTACTAAGCCATGCTACTAATGAGTCACCTAGGAAGAATGCTTCTCCACTGGTGTTTTTTCTCTCATCAACACAGTTTGCCCAATCTGCATCTGAATAAGCAATTAACTGAAAATTATGATTTCTAGGATACCACAAACCATAATTCATTGTTTCTTTCAAATACCTAAATATCCTTTTGACAGCTAGCAAATGACTCTGTTTAGGTGCAGACTGATATCTTCCTACCATTCCAATAGCATGCATTATGTTTGGGCGAGATGTTGTGATGTACAATAGGCTGCCTATCATTGACCTATACAAACTTTGATCAACATCAGGTGAATCATCATCCTTTCTTAATTTGCATCCAGTAACCATAAGTATGCCCACAGGTTGAGAATCTTCCATTTGAAACATTTTCAACATTTCTCTTATATATTTTTCTTGAGAAATGAACATCCCTTCAGACCTTTGAGTAATTTGCAGGCCAAGAAAAAATGATAGTTCACCTATCATAGACATTTCAAAATCAGACTCCATGGTAGAAGCAAACCATTGTACCAATGAATCTTTATTACATCTGAAGATGATGCCATCTACATAGACCAACACGATGAGCAAATCATTATCCTCTGTTTTGATATATAGATTGTTGTCAATTGTTCCTCTCTTGAACCCTTTGTCTTTGAGATACGTATCTAGTCTTTGATACCAGGCATGAGGTGCTTGTTTTAACCCATATAAATCTTTCTTCAGCTTGAATACTAATTTAGGGTTATCATACAGTTTGAAACCCTATGGTTGTTCCATATAGACTTCACTTAAATCTCCATTTAGAAAAGATAACTTGAAATCCATTTGATAGACTTTAAACCTTTTATGGCAAGCATAGGCAAGAATTATTCTGATAGCTTCTAATCTTGCTACGGGCGCAAATGTTTCATCAAAATCCAATCCTTCTATTTGAGCATAGCCTTTACAAACCAATATTGCTTTGTTCCTGACAACCTGTCCCTGCTCATTCAACTTATTCCTAAAGATCCATTTGGAACCAATCATATTTTTACCTTCAGGTCTATGAACCATCTCCCACGTATTGTTTTTCTCAATCTGATCAAGTTCATCATTCATTGCTTTAACCCAATGGTTATTGTCGCTAGATTCATTAAAATTCTTGGGTTCTAGCATGGATATTAAATTTATATGTGATTGTTCAGTGTTTTTGATTAACTTTCTCTTGGTCTATACACCTTTGTCTTTTTCACCAATTATCTGACTTGTAGGATGATTCTTTTGAGTGATTCTGGAGGAGGAATTTGAAGTTGTCTTTTGATTTGAGTCTGTCTAAGTATCTGTGTCTTCATCTGATTTAGAGTCTTCATTTTCTAATTCTTGGACCTGTTCATCTTCAGCTTTAGTTGTGTCCTTTGTAGAAGACTCATTACTATACACCTCTCTTACTGGGATTCCTTCATCAACTCTTATGTCAATATAGTCAACCTTTTTATGCAGCCTCTTATTATAGCATCAATATCCTTTGTCGTTTGTAGTGTACCCTAAGAAGATACCTTCATCAGCCTTGTCATCATATTTGCCAAGGTTCTCATCATTATTCTTTATGTAACATTTACTCCCAAAGACTTTGAAGTGTTTGATTGAGGCAGGTCTCCCATGCCATAGTTCATACAGTGTCTTGTCACTTTGTGGTCTGAGGTGGGATTTATTAAGAACATGGAGTGTTGTGTGTATTGCTTCTACCCACTAGGTTTGACCAATGTTCTTCAAATTCATCATTGACCTGGCCATTTCATGCATTGTTATGTTTTGCCTCTCAACTACTCCATTTTGTTGTGGAGTTCTTGGGATTGTGTATTCTCTCTTGATCCCATGCTTATCACAAAATTCCTTGAAATCACTTGACATAAACTCTCCTCCTCGGTCTGATCTTGCTTCCTTTAACCTCTTGCCTGTTTGAGTCTCAATTAAAGCCTTAAATATTTTAAACTTCTCAAATGCTTCAGCTTTTTCCTTGAGAAAGGAAACCCAAGTAAGTCTGGAGTAATCATCAATAATCAACATGAAATATTTTTATTTCCCTGTGCCTTCCTGTCTTGATGGTTCACATAAATCCATATGAACTAGTTGGAGTGGTTTCTCTATTGAAGTAAAGATCTTGGACTTAAACAATGTCTTGGTTAGATTTCCTACTTGGCAGGGTTTACACATTGAATCTTGGGGCTTTGATATTCTCGAAAGATATTTTATTGCCTCGATATTTTGAGTTTGATTAGGTGGTCAAATTTTAGATGTCCAAGTCTCCTATGCCATAACCATATTTCATCATGTTTTCTTAGATGACACTCTTCTCTATTTTCTTTCAGCACATATACAATATGTTCTGTCCTTATGCCTTTAGCCACCACTTGTCCTGAGTTTACAAACTTTATTTTGCAGTCCCTGGACGTGAACACCACTTCACATCCTCTGTCACATATTTAACTTACACTGAGAAGATTATTTTTCAACCCATCTACAAGTAATACATCTTGGGCTTTTCCTTTTCCATTACTTAAACTCACCATCCCTTTACCCTTTATTTTACTTGGAGCATCATTTTCAAAGATTACTTTTCCTAATTTTCTTTCACATAGAGATAGAAACTTACCTTTGTCTCCCATCATATGTTTGGAGCATCCACTATCTATATACTAAGGGTTCATTTTTCTTTGAGCTGACAACACTAATCCACACTTGTCACTTTCTTTCTTCTTCCAAACCTTGACATTTTCAGCAGGGGAATTCAAATCTAGTTCATAGTTCCTTAATCAACAGTCAACAGATTTATGTCCATAGTTATGACATATATAGCATTCAATCTCATTGTTCAATAGGTCAAATTTATTGTTGCAATATTGTCTACTCATTGACTGTTGATTATTTCTTGACCTCCTTAGTTGCATGTCTCTATAATTATTTTGGCAATTTGCAATCTATGAAGGTTTGTTACTTGGCTGTATCATTCTTTGTTGTGGCAAGTATTTATTCCTTTGAAAACTTAACTTCTCATGTCTAAGTCTTAAGGAACAATTTACATCTTTGTGACCAAATTTAGAACAATAGAAACAATAGCCATAGAAAAATTCTTTGTACCTGGAAAATTGTTGTCTTCTTTGAGAAAATTGATTTCTTCCATGCTAATGACGTATTTCAATAGAGAGTGCATTATTTATTTGTTCTACAGATTCAGTCTTGGCACATTTTTCTTTACTCGTCCTGGGTGGATGATTGTCTTCCTTTGTTTCTGCAGGTTTGTTGTTGTCATTGGTTGTAGATTTGTATTTGACAAACTTGATGGGCTCTTCGTTTCTTGGCTTACCATTACTTGATCCCTCTTCATAACCCAGACTAGTTTTCAGCTTTGGATTCCTTTGCTGATTCAAAATGGTGGCTAATCCTTCTGAGGCTTTGATACTTGATAGATTATGATGATACAAGGCTTGAAACTTCTCCAACTCTTTCCTAGTTTTCAATACTTCTTCTTCTAGAGATTTACATCTTGCCTTCCTTTCTGATAACTGTTGTTTTAGAATGTCCTCAATTTTTTTGAATCTTCTAATTCTACTTTTAGTAGGGAAAATTATTCATCAAGCTATTTACTATCTTTCATGAACTGTATCAACAATTGTTTTGTCTTTCTGTTCTTAATTATGATTCTGTCAATCTCTTCTAGTGCACTGATCAGTTCTCCTTCCATATCAACCACAAATTCTTCTTCATTAGGCTCACTTCCTATGATTTTATTATCATAATCCTCTTTGACCATAAGTATGAAGTCATTTAGTTTATCTTCAATAGAGGAGTCATTGTCTTCATCATATGAAGGATCATCATCATTGTTTACACAAAGATTTTTTTTCTTAAAATTATTCTCTTTAAATAAATTTATGTGTTTGTGCTTCTCCTCATCATCACATGTCTGATCCTTTCCTTTGTGAGGACATTTATTTGCAAAATGACATATCTTACCATAGTTGAAACATTTGAAAGGAAGTTTACCTTTGTATTTTCCTCATCCCTTCTTCAGTCTCTTCACAAATTTTTCTTCAATTTCATCAGGCTCAAAATCCTCATTCTTCTCTTCTTTAAATGATGCTTCTATGGAGGTGGGTTTATCTTTAACTATTCTCATTTCATGTGCATCCAATGTTCCTAGAATTTGATCAAAATACAAGGTTTTTAGATCATTAAGTTCATCTATAGTAGAAACCTTCGGGTTGAACCTAGATCATTAAGTTCATTAAGTTCATCTTTGGCAGTTCCTAGGTGCATAACTTTTATGAATTCTACTTCTGCAAGCCCACTCAAGATAGCATTCATAGCCTTAGCGTTGAAGCTAAATTCTAGCTTGTCATCCTTATTAGCTAGTACAACTAGCTTTACATAACCAGTATCTACTACATCCCAGACATCTGCACCTAAAGCCATTATGTAGGTTCTCATTCTAACTTTCCTGAAGGAAACGTTTGTTCCATTGAACATTGGGGCCTTATTGGTTGAATTTCCTTCACGACTTGACATTTTTAAGCTCTAGGATCTACCCTTAGATAAAAGGGGCCGACTCTAATACCAATTGTTGGACAACTGAGAGGGGGGGGTGAATCATTTGTTACCATGCTTAAACAATTATGCTTATTTTTAAACTCTTTGTAGAGAACTTAAAGACAATCACAATAATGAAGGAAAGTAAGCAATAGAACATTCAACATCATTGTCACATATGAAATATATAGAGAGAGATATTTCCTGAGGAAACCCATAAAGGGAAAAAACCTCTTCTTCTTTATATGATAAGTAATCTTTACATTCTGTACATTATCATACATATGAGCTCCAACTCATTGTGAGGCTACAACCTCAGTATTGCAAGCTGCAACTTGCTGAGAGCACCAACTCTCTGTTTTCTCTAGCACCTACTAAAAGGAAGCACCAACTCCCTGGTTTCTCTAGCACCCACTAGAAGGAAGCACCAACTCCCTAAATGTTCCAGCTCCAACTGGATGGAAGCACCAACTTCCAGTCACACAGGCACCAACCTGTACAACAGAGAACAATAGTTCTCCCTTATGCCACCCTGCCACCTGGTTTCTCTGGCTGCAACCAGATGGAAGCTACAACTCCCTGTGTTCAAGAACCCACTTGAACCTCTAAGAACAACAGTCCTCCCTAGCGCCTCCCAACCTCCCTGAAATATAAAGTTTGCTATATTTATAAATTTATCACAGTGATACAATATTTATCATTGTCTTACCAGGATTATCATTGTTCTGTTATGCTGCTCTATTCTCCTATATCAGTATCTCTCTGTCTGCATCTTCTTGCAATTTATGATCTTCTATTTTTCTCTACAAGAGAACCTCAACCTTCATTTAGTGTGTCACTGTCTTGTTGCACACATGCCTTGCGCTTTCTGTGCTTCTGCCTTTTCTTCTCTATGCACCATATGCATTCTATGCACCATTCCTCTTCTCTGTATTTTAGCTTCTGCACACTCCTCCTTCTACACTCCTGAATCCCCCTCAACAACAACAAGAAATCTCTTTTTTGTTATTCATACTTATATTATTTGTGCACCTTGTTCACGCTATCTTTCCATGCTTTTGCATGCTCTCTCCATGTCGAGTGCTTTGCCTAATCATAATTTCAACTCTTCAGCTTCTCTAGAAGTTAAACCCATGTGTCCATCATCACTGGGTGTTATGCTGAGATTCCTTCACCTGTCTAGTAGTTGAGACTCTTTGTCTTCTCCATCAAAGTTGAATTGATCCTCTTTGTTGCAGTTACTGGCTTCAACACTCTTCCATCTATCAATCACCTCCAAGACTAGTCTTCATTCCACTGGAAGATCCCTCAAGCCTCTTCATCTTCTCTAGTGATCACACTAAGGCCTGTTTCATTCCTCTGGTAGAAGCCATCAATCATTTCTAGTAGTTAAACTCTGTAGTGAAATAGTAGGCCTCCATTCATACTTAAATTCACATACACCGTTGGATTGGATCCGTGGGATCTTACGTTTATTTAGCATTTCGACATTTCAAAATTTTGACATTCTTGTGGTGAACAGTCTCGATTATCCATGTCCCAAACTTTGAAATGGAGCTTGTCTTTTAGATCTCTTCTCTACAGCTCTTCTATGAAGTGACCACCTATGGTGACCAAGGCCTACACCAAAAAGGTGTTTTCACATTTCTCATTTCGGGATTTCGCATTTCAAAATTTTGGGACTCCTTTGATGAAGAGTCTCAACTCTTGACTCTTCCAACTCATGGTATCCAAACCTCCGAAATGGAGTTGGATCAATGGTCCACACTCTTGATGATTCGACGGTCCATATCTCTTCATGATTTCGCATATCACGATTTCGACATTCTTGATGTGAGAGTTCTTGACAACTCCAAGTCCCGATATTCGAAACTCTGAAATGAATTCGGATCAACGACATTTGGGCATTTCTCATTTCATTGTTTTGGAAATCTTGTGGTGAAGAGTCTCGGTGCTTAACTCCTCCAACTCCTGGTATCCAAAGTTCTGAAATGGAGCTAGATCAAAGATCCGATATTTTCGTTATTTCACATTTCGGTAATTCGGCATTTCAACACTCCTGTGGTGAAGTGTTTTGACACTTCAAATCCTGGTATTCGAGACTCCAAAATGAAGTTATTTCCCAGTATGTGAAGCTCTTTGTTGGTGTGCCTATTTTGGGATTTCAGCATTTTGCATTTCGATGAGTCGGCATTTCAACACTCCTGTGGTGAAGTGTTTCGACACTTCAACTCTCGGTGTCTGAGACTCCAAAATGGAGTTATTTCCTGGTCTGCAAAGCTCTTTGTTGGTGTGCCTATTTTGGGATTTTGATGTTTCACATTTCGATGATTCGTCATTTTGGCACTCCTATGATGAAGTGTTTCGACACTTCTACTCCTGGTATCTGGGACTCCGAAATGGATTTATTTCCTGGTCTGCGAATTTCTTTGTTGGTGTGCCTATTTTGGGTTTTGTGTTTTTGGGGTTTCACATTTTGCGATTCTGGGACTCCTGATGATGAAGAGTCTTGACTCTTCCAACTCTCGGTATCTGAAACTATCCTCCTGGCTTCGGGATTTTGTAACCTCGCTTCACCTTTCTCTTTAAAGAATGTGCAGGTTCTCCTGGATCCAATGCCGGTCGGACCTTAGGCTTAGATCTGACGTTCATCGAGAATTCTCAATGGGATCCAAAGATCATTGACACTTCTCCTCCCAGAATTTTTTGTCCCTGTTTTTCCATCATTGCATACTCTGATATTGCCATCAATGACAATCACACCTACCATCAATGATAATCACAACACATGATACCGCCACTCGTGTGCCTCACCCTCAAAGTGTAAGGTCGTAAAACTGATGGCCTCTGGCTCAGTCATCTGGTTGAGCTTGTAATAAGTGTCTAGCTTATGTACCCAAGATATAGCAGTGTATTTGGATGATTCGTCAAAAGAAGGGATGGTGATTTTCCCAACTTTTCTAATGAAATTGAGGTTATGCCCCTGTTGTTGTTGTGGTCCTCCTCTCTACGACTCTCTGGGGAAGTTCCTGAGTCTGATTCCACAGTACTCAACTAAGGTCATGTCCTGATGGAAGTCATGACCCAATGCTACATACTCCCTCATATACTCTACAATGTCATCTGCATGAGTGGGTGGCCTCTATGTTATTGGTGTTGGTGTTACTACCAGGGGTGCCCAATGGAAACTGGGAAACAAGGGTCTAGGAATCCTAGTCACAGAGGTGTATGTGCGAGAGGGTGATTGGGGTATACTGCCTTCTCCTGAGTTCCCCTATGCTGCATCCGATACTTGTGTGTTTGGGGTGCCCACTCTAGCCAATATATCAACCACCTGTGCTAAGGACTGAGACATGGTCTTTTGATTAGCTAACATATCATTGATAACCTACATGAAATTTGTCTCTGTATCTATGAGGCCCTTGCCACCGCCCTCTGGTCACTCACATCTATCTCTCAGTGTCCTCTCAGCCTTCCACTTAGCCTCACGCTATGCCCTTCTCTCTAATTCTATGTGTGTCTCTTCCTCTTCCTCTGAGCTAGGAGGAAAAGGGGGAAAATTAGGCCTATGCCTTCTTTCCTTATGCCTGTTGTAAGTGACATATTTTTCACCTACGTGTTCACAGCCCCCTAGGTCTTTTGCTGCACTCAATGTCTTTAGTCACTGGCTGGCAGAACTAAAGCTATGATACCGCTGTAATTGTCTTGACTTGGATAGTCTAGGAAACGTTGTTGATGTGTGTAGGATCAATGGTTTACAACATATAAATGATCATACAAATAATAAATGCGACAAAGGAATGCAAAGTTTGTATTATGATATCTCTATGGATTACAAAATGGCCAAATGTGGTTGAATAAACTAGAAATACTCGGTTATATCAACAGACAAAGGATCTTATCTGGAATACAAATAAGAAACTAAACGATAATACCTAGAATATGGGAGCACTGTGGAATCAATGGATGCACTGGGACTATGGAAGCTCTGACGGTAACTACTAGAAGTATGGAAACCTCTCCCTGGGATCTATACTTCTCAAAATGGCCTGGAAACTGTCCCAAATGATGCACCCTACTCTATTCCTCAATATTGGTATCTGTCGGACTCCTCTGCTAATGAATCTGGACCTTGAATGGATACCCCTGGGGGAATGTGCCCCTCTTCTTCTGGAAAAATGCATCCTAGTGATTCCATTGTTGGAATCGGACAAGATATGTCTCAAAATGACCACCTTGGTGTACTGGGAAATGGGTCAGAATAGTTTCTCTGAATATGTTTTGATGCTCTCTCTGAAACCCCAAATCTGCCCACCAAAAGTGTCGCACGTCCAAGTCTAGAAAATGTGTCCCAGTTGATTCCTCCATTGGAATATGATGAGGAACTAGTCAAAAGATGTGCCTTTCCCTCCTCTCAAATGGGTCAGAGGGAAATATCAGAATTCTCCCTAGATGGGATAAGTCGACTAAAAACCCTCTCAGAAGTTGCGCCCTCACTTTGAATGAATGTGCCCTTGTTGTTGAACACTGTGTAACTACTACTAAAGAATAATGGAAGACCTGAATGATCTTCCTGGTGACTAAGGTGTGTCTCTCAACACTGAAATCATCCACTGGTGAGTTCCTCTTGGAATCCACTGAACTATCTCTCTTGAGATGCACCTCTTCTCCTTAATGACAAGTCATAATCTGCATAATAATGAATTAGGTCTCTAACCCTTCTTTTATATCTTTCCAAAACCCTAAATCATGTTGAAAACATAATTCACCGTTGAATTCCAAAATGTTAAATCATTTTTGAAACCCTAATTCACTGTCGACTTCTATTTTTAGCTCATAATGAGTTGAAAGTGCTTTTAACCCTTTTTAGCTCAATGTCACTTTCTGAATATAACACCTGTGACTTGAGTGACCTCTAGTAACCCTGTTTACCCCTCTTTGGCCCTGGCTATAGTTTGACAAGGCATTTTAGACCATTAAGCCTCCACTCTGGAGCTCCTATTTGGAAAGGGACATTACATCAAGGTGTTCATGATAATTCCATTCCTCTCATCCCTGTCAATATTCCTCCCAATGTTCTCCGTTATCATCATCCCTTTTCCCAAAAGAATGAAATTGAGAAAATTATTCAAGAATTGCTAGCCACAGGTGTTATCTACCCTAGTATCATCCCATACTATTCTCCTATGGTCAGGGTAGTCAAGAAAGAAGGTACTTTGCACATGTGTCTAGAATTTTTCAACTTTAATAAACTCACCATCAAAGACAAACTTCCCATTCATGTCATTGACCATATCTTGGATGAATTAAATGGTCATTAGTACTTTGATTACTAAACTTGATCTTCATTCTAGTTAAACTTGATCTTCATTCTGGTTACCACCAGATATGTATGCAATAGGAAGACATTCCTAAGAGTGATTTTTGAACTCATGAGGATCATTATGAGTTCTTAGTCATTCCCTTTGTCCTGTGTAGCGCTGCCTCCACTTTCCAAAGTCTCATGAACCATGGTTTCCATCCTTTTCTCCATGATTTTGTCCTTGTTTTCTTTGATGATATTCTCATCTATAGTCTTTTATCTTTTTTTATATTTTAGTTAGTTTTGTAGTTGCAACAATTGTTCTATTTTGGGTTCTTGAATAGTACAAGTTGGTATCAAATCTTCAACCAAGTTTTAATCTTGTTGTGTTGTTTTTGTAATATTTAAGATACAAAAAGTATGCAGAACATAAATAAATAACTAGAAAGGAAAAATGAATAGTAATATAACCATAACAACACCACAATAATATGAAAATGATACCAAAATAACACCAGAAGAGCACTTTGATTACTAAGAGAAATGTTCACTTTCCTCTTCGAGGGGGCAACCTTCGACAGAGAAAATCTCTATTACAATAATATCCAAGACAAAACTTCTTATACCCTCGACTCCTATTTATAATAAATATGTCTATCAAAAGAACAATCTAGAGGAAGATCCTTCTAGAAGAGGAAGCTTCTATTAGGTCTTCTTACATTAGAATCATTCATCCTTATTGATAGGCCTTATTAATATTGACCTTTATTACATGGAAATATATTATTCTACCTAAGTGAAGTGTTAGCTCCCTAACATGTCCTCCCCCTTAAAAACAACCTTGTCCTCAAGGCTTGAGATTAGGAAATTGTTGTAGAATACTAGTTGGTTCCCAAGTGGCATCTGCTGGAGTTGTATCTTTCCACTAGACTAACACTTCCTTGATGGTTCACTAACACAGAAAATGCTCACATTGGTCCAAAAATGCTTGTGTTTGTATCCAAATGGACCGTTCTTCATCCAACTCGGGAAGTTTGGTTTGATTTTGGAACTTAGTTCCAATCACCTTCTTTAAGAAGGAAACATGAAAATTAGGATGGAGCTTAGAATGATCGTGAAAATCTAATTGATAGGAAACCTGTCCCACATGCTTGAGAATTGTATAAGGACCATAAATTTGGGCGCCAATTCCTGAAAATGGTTAGCCTTGAGGGAATATTTCTTGTAAGGTTGCAGTCAAAGACATACCTGATCCCCTTTTGCAAATTGACATTCAGAGTGACCTTTATCTTCCTATTTCTTCATGCGATTCTAGGCCATGATCAAATTCTCTTTGAGTGTATGGAGAATAGTCTCTCGAAGTGTAATTATTTGGTCAACTACCTATACCTTTGAGACACCTAGAAAATACTTGAGACTTTGATGATCTATCTTAATTTGGAGCGTTTCCATAATATATACAAGCACCAAAGATCCCTCTGATAGTTGTTTTCTTGTAAAGGCCAAAGGTTGACCCTCTTGCATAGGGACGATGTCGATTCCTTTCCCGAAAGCATCACATTCTAGGAAAAATGTCTTTATGAAATCAGGAAGGGACGGGACTGGAGTGGTGCACATGGAAATATTCAATGTTTGAAAAACCTAAGCAATTGTTGTATTCCAATTGAAAGAATTATTTTTAAGGAGAGCAGTGAGAGGTGTCACAATATTCCCATAATTCTTAACAAACTTGCGATAATAACCTACTAAACCCATAAATACATGCTATATTTTGAGAGTCTTTGGGTGAGGCCAAGCTTGCATAGTTTCAATATTTTTAGGATCCACTCTGACACCGGCCTTGCTAACAAGATGACCCAAGTAATCAACTTTTTAGGTGCCAAAATAAAATTTAGATTGTTTGAGAAAAATTTGGTGTTGTGAGAGTAGATGGAGAATGTTATCCACATGGAAAATATGAGATTGCCAAGTTTTACTATAGATGAGAATATCATCAAAGAAAACTAATACAAACTGATGGAGAAAAGGATGGAAGACATGATTCATGAGGCGAGGCTTTGGAAAGTGGAGGGGAAATTACAAAGGCCAAAGGGCATGACCAAAAACTTATAGTGACCCTCATGAGTTTGAAAGGTAGTATTGGGTATGTCATCTTCTTGCATACATATCCAGTGGTAGCCATAACGGAGATCAAGTTTAGTTAAGTACTAAGCACCACTCAACTCATCCAAGAGATCATCAATGACAGGAATGGGAAACTTGTCCTTGATGATGAGCTTATTAAGGGAATGAAAGTTGGGACACATGTGCCAAGTAACTTATTTCTTAAGTACCATGACCACATGGGAAGAATAAGGGCTAGTACTGGGGCGGATAACACCCGCTTGGAGAAATTCTTGCACTATTTTCTTAGTTTCATTATTTTGGTCAAAGGGGTAGTGATAAGGGAGAACCCTAGGAGGAAGAATTCCATGAACAAGGGGAATATAATGATCATGAACACCATGAGGAGGAAGGCCCTGAGGGGTGGAAAAAAAAACTTAATTTTTGGAAAGGATAGCTTGGAGGTCAGGATGCACAGAGGGTGTCTTAATGGCTTGAATAGAGTAGACTTTCTTAAGGATATTTTCCATACGATGGGAGCTAATGATATCAGGAGAACTAGTTGTGAGACCTTGGAATTGATACTTTTGTCCTTCCTATTAAAATTGCATGGTTAATTCCTTTAAATCCATAAGAATGGGAACCAAAGACCATAACCATTCAACACCTAGCACAATGTGACAACCTTCCATGTCAATGGAAAACATATGACATTTTAGTTGGTAGTGTCCAATTTGAAGAAAATCATTTTCACATCGCCCACCAAATTTCATGGACCCACCATTGGCTATCATGATTTGAAAATTATTGACAACACAAATATAGCAATTGGTTTTCTAGGAAATGCAATGATGAATAAAATTGTGGGTGCTACAACTATCAAAAATGATGATGACCTTCCTGTTCTTAATGTAGCCAATGAGATTGAGCATTTGGGGGGGTGAGAAGCCAGTGAGGGAATCAAAGGAAATAAGTGGGTCAACTTCAGGCGGGTCAGTAGTTTCTTGGGTGGAATCGGGAAGGGAAGCTTCTTCAACAAGGGGAACTATCACATTCTCTTCAAGAACATCTTTTGAGATGGCCATAAATAGTTTTTTTCCTTACACTTGTGCCCCAAAAAATACTTTTCATCATAATTATAGCAAAGAATCTTTAGTTGACGTTCATCCATTTCATCCCTAGTTAGTTTTTGTACCTTGAGGGGAGTAACAGGGGGGTTAGGATTAGCGGGTCAAGGGCGAGGAACAAAAGGGGGTTTTTTGTTTTGGGAAAAAACAAATTGTTGGGACTCTTTATCAAGTTTATTAGCTTCCAACCAAGTGGGAGTCTGGGTCATGAGAACCTGGGATCGGATTTCAGCCTTGAGACCACTAATAAATCATTTAGGGAAGAACACATATGACATTCCTTCTATGTGAAAGGACAAATGTTCAAAACCAGTGATGAAGTCTTCCACTATGATTGATTGTTTCAACTTGGTCAAACAACCTAGATACTGAGTATTAGTATATATTGGACATAGATCTCAACAAAAAACCCAGTCCAGGAAATATACCCCAGACATGAATTTTTTCACCATTGCCACCATTGCTAACGTTCAGGATCTATATAGAGGACAACATAGAGAATTTTGGCCAACTCATTAGTAATACCATGTAGAGAAAAATAATTCTCCATTTTAGTGACCCAACTTGTAGGATCAGAGCCATAAAATTTATTCAACTCTACACATAGAAGGCGGGGTTCACAATGAAAGGAGTTGGAGTGAAAATGTGGAGACTGATAGGAATAAAAAACATTGGGTTGTGCTAATGAAGAAGGACCTATAGGGTGGTTCAACAATTGATTGACATCAGTCTGGAGGGAGGCAAATTGGGTTGTGATGTTGGCTTCGAAGTTGTCAATGCGTGAGTTTGTGGAATCCATATGAGATGTAAGATGTTTGATGGAGACATGGGCTTGATTGACGAAAGTTTGTAGATCTTGGTTGTGAGTGGTGGCCATTTGGAGAGGTGAAGTGTGGGTTAGGATAAAAAATGTCTGGGTGGGACCACAAAAAAAAAGGACTTAGAAGTGATAGGTACCATGAAAATTAGTGCTTGAAAATAAATATAATGGGATAGGAGGAAAAATAAGGAAACTGGGAAGGGGTCAAGTCCACTAAAACAAAAAG
>JASDQU010101138.1:247641-263635 GCA_032191745.1 Picea mariana | reverse complement strand
ATATATATTTTACTCGTGTGGAGTTATACTCCGGCTTGAAGAATGTTGTAGTGATGAAATTCCCAAATGCTTAACAGGAAGAAATGCATAGTAATTTCACAGCCATAATGCATAAGAGACTATAACATGGTAATAGATCTTGTTGGTTCTATTTATGTTTCGTTCCCGAGGGTTAGGTTATCCAAGGTTTCTACAAACAATGATTTCTCTTGTGTTATAGCTCTCTGATATACGTGCGGGGTCCAACAATAGTACTCGGCCCAATATCTCAAGGCACCAACTAAGGAGGCTATACCATACCCTTAGCAGTACTACCCGACTACCCAGGTACTAGAGAGTGTCTTCCTGAGTGTTGTTCTCAGTGTAATTATAACAGCCAGGCGGTCAATCTATTTTTTTATGGAGGGATTCATGATATCTAGGCCGATCTATATACAGGTGTTGTCTGATGCGCTACCAGTCGAAGGGGTACTAACAGGGGTTATAAGGGTGGCCAACAGATGTTCTCTTAAGAACCTCCTTAATTTTTTGCGTGTATGAATCTATGACCATGAGTTTATATGCATAACAACAGATCTTTGTAGCTTAATGACGTCAAAATAAGTCTCTACCGTGAAAAAAAAAATTAATGCATAATTTTATTCCAAGGAAGGTGCTCTGATGTAAGGTAGCTAGAGAGGTAGTGGGGGGGGCCCAGAGGGCCCATAGTGATAATAGTGGAGGTCATTCAATGTAAGGTGGACTAGGTCCACTATATTATTAAATAAGGCCCACTATGGTAGCTAGATATAATAAATGGGTAATTAGATATAATAAATGTAAGAGGACTTCTTAGAAGGTTCTACTTCTAGAAGATTCCTTCTCTAGAATGTTCTTAAGTGATGGTAGCACTATATAAAAGGGTTCAAGAAATGTAATGAGATATGAAGAGAAGTATTGTATTTGGAGTGGTATTTCAATAGGAGTATGCCCCCGTGAAGAGGCAAGTGAACATGAGAGGATCCCTTCCATAATAGGATCCATTGTATGGTGTTGCCCTACCTCAAGGGTTTTGATATAATAAAGTGTGGTTTCACATATTGTTCTGATATATCTGTTGTGGTGTTTTTGTATTCAGTATATCTATTGTGTTTTTTGTATTCTATATTGTTATTCTATATGTATTGTGGTGATTTTGTATTCAGTCTTTGGTTCTCAACAAGTGGTATCAAAGCACTTTCCTTGGGCAAATATTTTTTATTTTTACAGATTTTTTTTTCGGAGAAGAAAAAAAGAGGGCCGAAAAATTATCAAAGTTTTTGGTGTATTTTTGTGCAAATTTTTCAGAAAATGGTTGTATATATGATTTCCTCTCATAAAAATACCCAAGTTGAAAAAAATAATCATCCAAAACGGAGTCCGGAAAGTCAAGATATTGAAGTTTTAAAATCTGCAATTTTTTAGGATTTTTTCCGCAGACGGCGACAATAATTTTTTTATTTATATAGCATATAAAGGACAAATTTTCCTAGATAAATTACATATTTGAGTTCCTCTCACAATTTCACTCAATTTCAAAAAACAAATCAGCCAAAATGGAGTCTGGTAAGTGAAGTTATGAGGATTTTAACTTCAACAGTTTTTTAGGGTTTTTCCAAAAAAAGCCGCGATTTTCTGCCGAAACTTATTGGGTCTATTTTTTGGGTTTTTTTGTGATGGCTGTAGGACCGAAGATTTCATAGGATTATAAAATGGCTATTTCATCTCAAACCCTGAAATAAATTCTTGAATCATTCAAATCCCAATTGTTTCACACATTGGATGACAGATTGGATGCATTTGTACATGGCCTCACAAACGACCTCACAAGCAGGCTCAATGATAGTTTTCGTAGTATTCAATATTCATTGAATAACATACAAGAGAGATTTCCTATGGAGGGCCTCAGGGATGAATATAATCAAGAAATATATGCTTGGTATGATTTTGAGGCTGATTGTGATGATTGGTATATGGATAGTTGTCATTTCTGGGATGACAACCACTTTCATATTTTATTTGATGACTCTAATCCACCTTATGTAGAAATCATCAATGTGATAGATCGAGAGCCAATGATTATTACCAGTGTCCATCCTACATATTCTACACTGGTATTATTCCTTTCAGATTCTGCTACGACCCTTTTCCACTATGTGGATGGATCTTCTTATTTGGATTCACATGATAGGTGTCAGTCTTTGGAACATCATTTGGAGTTGGTTATTGGGTTCCAAAATATTCCACGGAGAGTTCACATGAGCACTTGGACATGGGACATGGGATTACAATGGTGGTTGGACTACTTTAGCATGGTGTCTTTTCTTTCTACATGGGACCTTGGTTCTTCAGTCTTCTTCAGCATTCTGGTCCAAAATTATCCATGGGACCCTGGTATATGGTTGTACATCAAGCGTTAAGGACAACGCTTTCATAAGGGGGATGGAATGTAAGGTAGCTAGAGAGGTAGTGGGGGGGATCAGAGGGCCCATAGTGATAATAGTGGAGGTCATTCAATGTAAAGTGGACTAGGTCCACTATATTATTAAATAAGGCCCACTATGGTAGTTAGATATAATAAATGGGTAATTAGATATAATAAATGTAAGAGGACTTCTTAGAAGGTTCTACTTCTAGAAGATTCCTTCTCTAGAATGTTCTTAAGTGATGGTAGCACTATATAAAGGGGTTCAAGAAATGTATGGGATATGAAAAGAAGTATTGTATTTGGATCGGTAGCTCATTAGGAGGTTTCCCCCTCGAAGAGGCAAATGAACATGAGAGGATCTCTTCCATAATAGGATCCATTGTATGGTGTTGCCCTACTTCAAGGGTTTTATTCTAATAAAGTGTGGTTTCATCTATCTTGCTTTGTGGATATATTGTGTATTCAACATTTGTGGTTATTATATTGGTATATCTATTCAGGTTCTTAACATCTGATACCACTTGTAATATTCCAGATATAAAAGTATCCAGAAAAGAAATAAATAGCTGGAAAGGGAATATGAACAAAAATATAACTAGAACAACACCACAATAATACCAAAATGATACCAAAATAACACCAAAAGAGCACTTTGATTACTGATAGAAATGTTCACTTGCCTCTTCGAGAGGGAAACCTCTAGGAGAGAAGAGCTCTATTACAATAATATCCAAGACAAACCTTCTCATACCCTCAACTCATATTTATACTAAATATGTCTATCAAAAGAAAAATCTAGAGGAATATCCTTCTAAAAGTGGAAGCTTCTATTAGGTCTATTTACATTGGACTTATTATTCCTTATTTCTAGGCCTTATTAATATTGACCTTTATTACATGGAAATATATTATTCTACCTACGTGAAGGGTTAGGTCCCTAACAGTTTTAAAAAAGAAATAATATTTTTTTTTAAATGTTGAGGACTGGATCCCTATATTATGTGGAATTAAAGGAAGAGTTGGAGGAAATATTCAGGAAGTTTGTATGAGAAATTAAGTACTTGATGCAAGAAAAATTACCAATATTCCATGATTTTTCATTCTACAACCAAATCTTTCAGGGGGAAATAGGATCATATAAAAATTAATTGAAGGACACAATTATACCCCACAATATAACTATTGAAACAAATTGGAAATGAATACTTATTTAAGAAACATAAAAGTGTTGATTAAGGTTGCTTGTCAATGATGTCAACCCTTGAAGAAATACCGGTAGCAGAAAGGTTTGGGTAATGGACGCAAGTTTTTTTTATGTAAATATGACTCATTATTGTCTTGTCATGGTTGATAAGATGTACAGATGGATGAACTCCAATGTGGTACCCTTATAGTGAAATCCCTCATAAGAATACACTTTGTGGATTGAGTTATCCTAGAAGTATGGTTAGAGAACCCATGATTTTTTATGGAATAATGAGATGTAGGTCAATGAATTTTTCGGTAAAACTATCCTAGATGGATAGTTCTTGTCATGCCATTTTTGGTGGTATGCGGAACATCACATAACTCCTCACAGTTAGAGAATTATGAAAATATGAAGTTGGAGAACCCTCATGAGTCTTATAGAAGCCCCCAAGAGTCAAAG
This sequence comes from Picea mariana, assembly GCA_032191745.1. Classification (NCBI taxonomy): domain Eukaryota; kingdom Viridiplantae; phylum Streptophyta; class Pinopsida; order Pinales; family Pinaceae; genus Picea; species Picea mariana. The sequence continues at coordinate 259,541 of JASDQU010101138.1, read as the reverse complement.
TGTTTGCAAAAGAAATTATATTAAATAGAGAACTCCCCAACACAAGGAAAGTGTAATGCTACATGAAGATATAAATAAGAGGTAAAGCTCACTCATCAAATACACACTTGAACATATATTATATATATTTTTTGTGTAAGGATTATTGTAAATACTTGTGGATACATCTAAAGTGGTGAACGTCTAAGGTCTCACGAAGGGTTGATGACGAGAATCTCATAATTACATTGAATACAAAAAATCTGTAGTTTATGGCATACCTGAGTTGTCTGTGTATAGGGTGCATACAGTACACGGGTTGTATGTGTATAGGGTGTGTACATACACAGGTTGGCTGTGTATAGGGTGAGTACATGTTGGAATATCCATGAAACTTTGAAGAGATGAAGATGCAGAGGTTCTAGATTCTAAGATCAAGATCCCAGGAAGGTCCAAAGTGCTCAAATACATCGGATCCATCCATTGGTCCAAAAGGTATGTCTTATTTCTATGAATAGTTGGATTTTGATGTATGCATAAGGAATGGTAATGGAGATTTAAGGATTCTCCCTAGAGAGACTAGTGGCTACATGGGATATTATACATAAGTCAAATCTATAGAAATACAATGCTGGTAAATTTATCATTGACACTTCTTGTTGAGGCACATCTTGTATTTATTGGAATATGGCTAAGGGTTTTTATGGTACATGGTTGAGAGCTTGTATTTGTGTAGTGGTTGATGTATTGAGAGGTTGAATATCATAAAGGGTTTGATGACTAAGATCATGTGAGGGATATTATACTTGTTCATGATTACACACGCCTACATGGCACATGAATAGAGAGAGACATATTTGATTTGAGTAAAAGTTGTGTATGAGGATGCATACAAAGGGTACAATTATAGTCTGGATACAGTGACAAGTTATAGATCTATGTGAAAGAAGTTATAGAGGGTCAGAAGCTTTCAAGAGAAAGGAAACCCTAGTTTTAGAAGGCATATATAGGCTGCATACCAGTTTGGTCACGTACATACGTGGGATGCATAACACATAGGGTGCGTACATATGCGATCTCCATCATGACTATAGGTCGCGTACCTATTGTATTTTTGTTGATACATGTTTAGTTCATGTACAAATTGATTACAGATCATTTGTACAGGTTGGATACAGGTTAGTAGTATAGGTTGATACAATTGTACAGTGGCATATCTCACAGTGATAGTGTGACAGTGGTTCCATCATTCTACTTATACTTCAGGGTGGTTGGACGGGGCAAGGATAGGTGGTTTTAGCCACCTTCATATTGTATCCGGAAAACATAGGGAGTTGTAGCCTCCTTTTGGTTGTAGCCAAGGAATTGGGGAGTTGGATTTTCCCTCGGGTTGTAGCCTAAAAAACTAGGGGGTTGGAGCCTCCTTCTAGTTGCAACTAGAAAAAAAAGGAAGTATGTGCTTCCAATGAATGTAATTCTTCAATACATATAAGAAAAATCATTATGTGATTTTCTCCTACTTTGGGTTTCCACGTAAAACATTAGTGTACTATGTATGTGTATGATTGTTCATTTGTTCATTTCTTATTATTGGATGATAAATCTATATTGATATAACACTTGGATTATTTCGTTAACAATAAGACAATTTCTCTATTATTGATTTACGCCCCCCCTCTCGGTAATCCAACAATTGTTATCATAGTATGTTCCTTCAAAAAATCAGTTTAAACACTGAAAGGTAGATCATGGAGAAAAACAACTTGTATAAAAATGGAATACCATAGTTTGATGGACATAAGTATGTTTTTTGGAGCATAAGGATGGGGACATAAATACAGGCACAAGGATTTTAAATTTGGCAATCAATTGTAGATGGATACACAATACCAGCAATTCCACCAACAAATGACAAAGCAGTAAAACTAGGTCTAAATAAATCCAAGGCCACAAATGCACTTATGAATGGTCTCAGTGAAATGGTATTCACCAACGTTGCACATTGTAAATCCATTAATGAGATTTGGGACAAGCTTTGAAATATTTATAAAGGAAATACAAAAGTCAAAGAAGCAAAGCTTCAAACTTATAGAGGCTAGTTTAAACAACTAAAAATCAAGAAAGATGAGAATATTGCAGCCTACTTCTTTGGAGTCAATGAAATAGTGAATTCAATCATTGGATTGGGAGAAGAAATCGATGAATCTGTAATTGTTTAGAAGGTACTAAGATCTATTCCTATGAGATTTGACCCTAATATATCATCATTAGAAAAAATATCAAATCTAAACTCAATAAACATGGATGAACTACATGGAATCTTCACAGCGTATGAAATGAGAACTGAACATGAAAATCCAAATGTAAAAGAAGAATCCTTCAAAGAATCCAAAAGATCAAAGAAAAAGAAAAGGCAACAAGAATAACATAGCAGCAATAGTGACGACTTGGAAGATGATGAAGAAGTAGCCAACTTCGTCAAAAGACTGAACAAGGGAACCAATGATAAGTATAGAGGTAAGCTTCCTTGAATTTGTTTTAATTTTGATGGTATTGGTCATTTTTCTAACAAATGTCCCCATAAGAAAAAGAGAAATGATGAAGGTTACTCAAAACGAAACTAAACATATAAAGGAAAAATAACTACAAAGAATTTTTTCAAGAAAATCTTATGCACCAAAGAAGACATCTCATCATCAGATGAAGATGAAGTCATGGACAGTGAGAGAAAAAGAGTTATATTCATGGATGTAGAAGAATATGGTAAAGAAGACTCCGAAGAAGAATATGAAGAAGTCGAAGAAGGATATGAAGAAGTCGAAGAAGAAATTGAAGAGGCAGAAGTTGACTACCGATAAGAATTAATTTGTGTCATAGAAATTATCAGAAGAGAAAAGAAGAAAAACAAGAAACTGCAAGCGAAACTAGACAAGAAAGAAGACACTCAAGAGATATAAGAAACGATCACAAAATTGAAGGTTCAAATAGAAGAAGATAAAAGAATTGAAGAAGTACTCAAAGAACAAATAAAAGAAAAGGACAGGATCATTGGAAGCTTGGTCATTGGAAGCTTGGAAGAAGAGATTGTTACATTAAGAAAGGAAATTCAAAAGAAAAATATGCAGAATAGCTCAAAAATTATGGATGACGTTATCAATAGTCAAAGATCTCATCTTGAAAAGACCAGACTTGGAAACAATCAAACAGAAAAGGAATCAAGCTCCAAACCAACAGAGAAAGAAACATATCCAAAAAGCTATGCAGAAACAATGATCAAAGGGGATATGAAGATATACAAGGTAGATTACACAGACACTCCTCCACCAAGAAGACTCAGATTTCAGAATCAACAACCAATAGATAGGCCTCAAGAAGAAGAAGGATTCATAATAGCACCTCCTTTCAAAAGATATTCAACTCCCAGATATCAAACTTTATTTTTTGGTTTATGTTATGCATGTAGTAATTTTGGACATAAAGATGTAAATTGTAGAGATAACAACAGGAACAATATCTACTTTGAAAGTCATGCACAAAGTGGTTATCCAATAAGGCCTAGTGAAACACAGAGAAGATGTTACAACAGGTTTGAATCTTTGAGCTTTGAAGTGGAATTTTACAAATGTAACAATTTTGGACACATGACCAAAGATTTCAGAATGACAGTCCCTCCTAAAGAACCGCAACAGAGTAACAACAGTCACAGACAGGAACCTCAAAAAAGGACATGGATAAGAAAGTAGGATCAATATAGCAATGAAGAATGCACACTCGCTCTATAAGCTAAGAATAATCAATTTGGTTGGTATGTTGGTAGTGGGTGTTCAAAACACATGACAGGTGATAGAGACCGATTTATTACATTACAAAAGGAAAGAGATGGATCAGTCTCCTTTGGAAATAATAATTTAGACAAAATCATTGGAAAATGCACAATTTGAATTGGGAACAAGAATGCAAAGAAAGGAAACATTCTACTAGTAGAAGATATGAAACATAATCTTCTAGGTGTGAGTCAAATGTTTGACCAAGGTCATAAAGTTACTTTCAATTCACAAAAGTGTGAGATAAGAAAAGAAGGTTTAGAAAAATTGATTGCTACAACTACAAGAACTTCAAGAAATATACATGTGTTAAGTGAAATTGGAAATGAAAAATGTTGTCTAGGAAAGGAAGATGAAATTTGGCTATGGGACAGAAGAATGGTTCACATACATTTTGATAACCTTGTCAAAATCAAAAAAACAAAAGCAGAAAAAGAAATTCCCTAGATCATGAAACCAACCAACACTTTATGAAAGCACTATCAACAAGGAAAACAAACAAAGACCAAGTTCAAATCAAAGAAATATTCAATGAAAAGACCACTGGAAATTGTACATACTAATCTAGTTGGACAAACTACAACAAAGGCCATAAATGGTGAGAGATACTTTATGTTATTAGTTGATGATTATACAATAATAAGTCAAAAGCTTTTGAAAACTTCAATATATACAAGGAAATGGTTGAAAATGAATTTGATTCAAAAACCAAATGCTTGAGATCTGATAATGGAAGAGGATTCACTTTAAAGAAATTTATGGACTACTGCAAAAATCATGGAATAAAAAGGCAATTCTTCATTTCTAGGACACCTCAAAAGAATGGAGTTGTTGAAAGAAAGAACATGACAGTATAGGAAATGGCTCGAACAATGCTAATGGATTCAAAATTGATAGATATTTTTTGGACACGGGTAGTGCATACACCATTTCACATTCAAAATAGAGTAATTCTCATAAACAACACTCACAAAACACTTTATGAGCTATGGAAAGGAAGACCAGCAAATGTGAATCACTTTAGAGTTTTTGGAAGCAAATACTACATCAAAAGAGGAGATGGAAGAATGGGAAAGTTTGGCTCTCGTGTGGACAAAGGAGTACTTGTTGGTTACTCAAGTACAAGGAAATCATACAAGTGTTACAATATGAGATTGAACAAAGTTATGGAAAACATCAACATAACAATTAATGAAATAGGCAAACCAAAATCAAAGGAAGAAGAAAATGAATCAATGGAACAACCTTTCAAAGAAGAAGCAAAAGATGAAAAGAAAGTAGAAGAAGAATATGAAGAGAATCTGGTAGAAGAAAAAGAGAAAGTTCAACAAGTGTCTCCAAAGACACCTAACAAACGCGTACATAAGAATCATCCTTCAAAATAGATTATCGGAAACAAATATGCAGGAGTTGAGACTAGAAGAAAATTCCATTCACTATAACAAACACACCTAGCACTCTCATCTACAGTTGAACCAAACTATTTTGAAGAATCCATCAAAGATGAATTTTGGAAAAATGCCATGGATGAAGAATTGGATCAAATAAGGAAAAATAACACTTGGTAATTGGTTCTAAGACCAAAGAATAAGAATGTGATTGGCACAAGTGGTTTTTCAGGAATAAATTGATTGAAGATGGACACGTTACAAGGAGCAAAGATAGATTGGTATGTAAAGGATATGCATAGGTAGAAGGAATTGACTTTGAAGAGACATTTGCCCCAGTTTCTATGGAAGCAATATGTTTCCTTTTAGCTTATGCATGCTCCAAAAATATTAAAGTATATCAGATGTACATAAAATCATCTTTTTTGAATGGGGAACTTAATGAAGAAGTCTACATTGAACAACCAGAAGGATTTCAATCATTCGAGAATGCAAATTATATGTGTAAATTAATGAAGGCCTTGTATTGTCTAAAACAGGCTCCTAGAGCATGGTACTCTAGACTGGATAAGTATCTGCAACATGCAGGATTCAAAAAAGGAAGTGCAAAAAGAAACCTCTACATCAAGGTAAGTCAAGGTAATATTTTATTAATTGAAGTTTATGTTGATGATATTATTTTTGGTAGTGATGATGACAGGTTAAGCCAGAAATTTGCAAAAGATATGCAGAATTAATTTGAAATGTTGTTACTTGGAGAACTATCCTTCTTTTTGGGACTTCAGATACGTCAAAGAAACCAAGGAATTTTTATTTCTAAAACCAAGTATATCAGAGAAATGCTAAAGAAGTGGAATGGAATATTGCAAACCAATTATCACTCCCATGCAAACTAGTTTCAAGTTGATTAAAGATGATGATTTGAAGTCTACAAATCAGAGACAATACAGGTCAATGATTGGCATCCTACTATATGTGACAACATCCAGACCAGATGTAATGTACGCATTTGGACAAGTGGCATGATTTCAAGAAGCACCAAAGGAATCACTTGTGTTAGCAGTGAAGAGGATTTTCAGATATCTCAAAGGAATAGAAGAGTTTGGATTATGTTATCCAAAAGGAAATGATCTATCAATTATTTCCTACACAGATGAAAATTGGGTAGGTTGCATTGATGACCGACGAAGCACCAATGGAGAAAATTTCTACTTGGGTGAGTCTTTAGTATCATGGCTAAGAAAAAAACAATCATTAGTATCTTTATCTATAGTTGAGGCAGAGTATATTGCAGTAGCATCATGTTGTACACAGGTTCTTTGGATGAAACAAACTTTGACAAATATAAAGGTTGAGTATGATGAGCCCATTCCAATCTATTGTAATAATACAAGCACCATAAGTATCTCAAAGAACCTCGTGATGAACTCTGAGACAAAGAACATTCCAATCAAGTATCACTTTCTATAAGAGGAGGTTGCAGAAAAGAACATCAAAGTTGAGTATGTGGGAACAAAATAACAAGTGGCATACATATTTACAAAACCACTTCCACGAGAAGCCTTTGAATATCTTCGCTAGAGACTTGGAGTTATTTCTAATCCAAAATGAATTTTTTTTTAATTCTTATCTTATATGTCTTATATGTGCATGAGGAAGCACCATAAAGAGGATAGTTCAGTTAGGGGGAGAAGCCCCAGATGGAAAGATAACTTTTCCATTGATGAAAAAGGGAGGGAGATTTATCAGATGCAGAGGATAGAGGCATGGTTCCAGAGGGATTATGTGGATGCAGAGGATAGAGGCATGGTTATAGGGGAAGCATGAGTGATATTATTTCAGTATTGCATAAGAGTATTGCATCAGAGTGTTTCCATCAATGCCAAAGGGAGATATTGTTCATTAAGGTTGGTTGTCATTGATGTAAGTTGTTGAAGAAAGCCCAACAGCACAAAGGTTTGGGTTATGGACCCACATTTGTTCGATGTAAATATAACTCATTATTGCCTTGTCATGGTTGATAAGAAGTACATATCTATGAACTCCAATGTGGTCCCCTTATGTTGAAATCCCTCATGGGAATATGATTTGCAGATTGATTTATCCTAGAAGTATGGTTAGATAACCCATGCTTATTTATTGAATAATGATATGAAGTTCAATGATTTTTTAAGTGAAACTATCCTAGATGGATAGTTCTTTTCATGCCATTTCCGGTCGTATGTGGAATGTTACATAAATCCTCACAGCTAGAGATTTATGACCATATGAAGTTGGAGAACCCTCATGAGTCTTATAGAATCCCCCACATGTCAAAGTGTTTGCAAAAGAAATTATTTTAAATAGAGAACTCCCCAACATAAGGAATGTGTAATGCTACATGATGATATAAATACGAGGAAAATCTCACTCATCAAATACACACTTGAACATATTGTATATCTATTTTTTGTGTAAGGCTTATTGTAAATACTTGTGGATACATATGAAGTGGTGAACATCTGAGCTAGCATGAACGATTGATGGCGAGAATCTTGGAATTATAGTGAATATGGAAAATACCTAGTTTCTGAGGCATACGTAGGTTGTCTGTGTATATGGTGCATACAATACACGGGTTGTCTATGTATAGAGTGTGAACATACGTGGGTTGGTTGTGTATAGGGTGAGCACATGTTGGAAAATCCATGAAAGTTTGAAGAGATGAATATGTAGAGGTTCTAGATTATGAGATTGAGCTCCCAGGAAGGTCCAAAGTGCTCAGATACATCATGTCCATCCATTGGTCCAAAAGGTATGTCTTATTTCTATGAATAGTTGGATTTTTATGTATGCATAAGGAATGGCAATGGAGATTTGAGGATTCTCCCTAGAGAGACTAGTGGCTACATGGGATCTTTTGCATAAGTTAGATCTACAGAAATACAGTGCTGGTATATTTATCATTAATACTTCTTGTTGAGGAACATCTTGTATTTCTTGGCATATGGCTAAGGGTTTTTATGGTACATGGTTGAGAGATTGTATTTTTGTAGTGGTTGATGTATCGAGGGGTTGAATATAAAAAAGGGTTTGATGACTAAGATCATGTGAATATCAAAAGGGGTTGTAGCTACCTTCCAATTGTAGCCAGGAAACATAAGGGGTTGTAGCCTCCTTCTAGTTGTATCCAAAGAATTGGGGAGTTGGAGCTTCCCTTAGGTTGTAGACTGAAAAACTAGGGGGTTGGATCCTCCTTCCAGTTGAAACTAGAAAACAAAGGAATTTGGTGCTTCTAATGAATGTGATTCTTCAATACATATAAGAAAAAGCATTCAGTGGTTTTCTCCGGCTTTGGGTTTCCATGTAAAACAATGTTGTATTGTGTATGTGTATTATTGTTCATTTATTCATTTCTTATTATTGGATGTTAAATCTATATTGACATAACACTTGGATTATTTGGTTAAAAGAAAAAAAAAATTCTCTATTATTGATTCACCCCCCCCCACTTAGTAATCCAACACAAAGTAGCATTCATTGTGGAACACACATTAAACTAAAAGAGTCTAGAAAATAGATTGAAAAAATATGAATTATTTTTTAGGAAGGACTGTAATAACCCATGTTAATCCCTAGGTTGTAAATGTACATATGTTTTTATAGCTTAGTGAGCTAGGATGTTTTGGGCCAAAACTCCTATGTATATATGTTTTGGGCCATAGTGTCGATGTGATATTAGGCTGGTGTTCCTATATGATGAAAGGATGCTGAGCTTGGAATTGTAAATTGTAATCACACTCGAATACATTAATAAAACATATCATTTTTGCAGACCAAGTCAAACAGAGAGAATAGGGGGATAGGAATCCAAAAGAGGAAAAGTGGACCAAGGGCTTAAGAAAATGGTCTAAGTCAAGGGGGATTAAGGAAAGGAATTTAATCATACATTCCTAGGTCCTAAGTTGAAGTTACAATTTTATCCTAAATTATCAAGGGGGAGAAAGAGTTCCCAAGTGGTTGGTGACCAGTCCTTTGAGTGACACTTATCAAATTTAGAACATGAATATTTAAGCTTTACTTTTAGTGGAAAATTCATAAATTATCACTAATTTGCATCATTCTAATTATTTCTTATTGATGTGATATGAGGAGATACTATGAATTTGTTACCTTGTGAACCATGTGAATCCTAGGTGGATTAGGGTGTACAATTCTTCTTGGTTTTCCTTAAGGAAGGATTGAGCCTTCGAGGGAGAAGTTTTAGGTACATGTTTCCTTGGGTGTGAATCTTAGAGGGTGCCTAGAGAATCCTTAGTGCAGCTAGAGTTCTCGAAGCCAAAATATTTTGAGACATCCTAGATGACATGTGTTCGATCCCTAGAAGGGAAGTGGGATAGCCCTAGGGGCTGTGGTGCAAAGAAGGGTGTACATTTCGTTGGGTTTTTCACACAATGGGAAATGAGAGGCTATAGGTTGGAAATGTTGTTGGAGTGTGGTACCTCGGCCTAGCCATTTTTGTGTTGAATGCTAAACCATAGTTGGATTAGGTTTCTTTTTCCATGGTGGATTCATAGCCCCATCTTCGGGGCAACCTACTATTGATATTTCTAGAACATCATTGTCTATGGATGGGAGGAGTGTCTAAAGTCTACATCTAGTTGGGGATTTCATAAAAAGGTAAGTGTTATGTTATGTGTTTCTTATTCCAAGTAATATGTATTTTATGTCCTTAATTATGATATTGCCTATCACATTATATTTATGAATTTTATTATGTGATTTGCATAAATTATGCATGGTAATTATATGTTTTTTTTTACTAGTGGAATCAAAAACTAGTTGGGAACGTACTTGAATGACATGTGGTCATGTTATCCGATTGCTATCACTATAAACTCTAGCTTTTCCCATGACACCCCATATGCAAGAGACAAGGTAAGCTAGGGTTTTGAACTAGTGACTTCACATAATAGAGTGCCTTAACAATACACTCCATCATCGACTACCCTACACCCTAGGGGCTTAAAAATTGAAGGAAATGGAGGAGGGATTTGATCCAATTATGTATGCATGGGTTATGATATAATTTAATATAATATCTCTAGGTGCAACAATACATTTGAACACTACCTCAAGGTGCCCCCTGGTGCAACAATACATTTGAACAATATGAGAATTGAACCTTGCCCAACGGTGAAAAAAATGGTTGCTTTCCACCATTGGATTTGTTAGGACTATATGAGTCTTCATATGTAGGGTATAATATTACATATGGGTATCAAATCCCTCTTGGTCATAACTAATAAATGGTATCAAAGTTTTAAAGAGTGAGGTAAATGAAATTAGAAAAAAATATGTATGTTACATAGTTTGGTTTTAGTGACATATGCCCAAAAGTCAGTCTCAAGTGTGTTACAATGTGGTATCAAAGAATTTAGGTTCAACACTAGGCATTCATTAGCTAGAGTCAACACACAAAAGTTGAAATTGTAGATAAAAAAATAAATTTAGAGGATGTCTGCAAATTATTTGAAAAAGGTTTCCCTTGCAAAATTGGGGAAATTTCATGAAAATTTGGGGAAACTAATATCAATAATTTTAAATACCTAATTTAAAACTCTTTTGGGGTAGTTATAGGGATGCAATTGGCCAAATTTAAAGTTACAAAACCATCCATGTATGAATTTGTGAAAATTTGTCAAAACCCGCAAATTCTATGGTGAATTTTGAATTGAATGATGCCAAAAAATGTCAAAGGGTTGAGCATGGTGTAATGCAACATTTGAAATATCAAATTCAGCTGAGGAATCCAAGTTACAAACAATCCATCTCATCTTGTGCATCAATTTTGGAAATTAAGAAATATTGAAAATTTTAATTTTTCAAAAAATTGGGCATTTTCCATATTGATGATGTCACTAGTGACATGGACTTCCATGGTGGTGGGATGACATGCCATAATGGTTGCATGGTAGCCCTGATGGTGACATGGGTAACACTATGGTTGAGGTGGTGAGATATTATACTATAAGTGGTCTCATTGATCCAAGCGGATATCGGTGGCCACCCACCTATTCCACTGGCTCGAAAAATAGTTTTCCACCTTGGTAGCGTTTTGGGTTCCAAACTTCCGAGGACATTTTGATGCCCTAAGAGACATTTTTGGTGGATTTGGGGTCCTAGGGGATTCAACATTCTCTATCATGGACCATTCGAAAATTTTTCTTCTCGGTTAGACCTTTCCAACAATGTATCAAGCGCCTCAAAAAAACATTGTATGAAAAAGTTACGCCCCCAGGAAGTTGATGTATCAACTACCCCCATCGGAGCCCAAAAACCTTTTGGATTTTCATCTTTTGGCGTTATGGTTTTAGATTTTACTTATGTTAAAAAGGCCCTTGGAGCCTCATTGTATCAATCATCTTCTTGCAAATGCGAGTAGCCGTCACATCTCTTCTTAGAGATAAGTTCCCACCATTCTAGCGACTCTTTCACTCTGTATTTTTGCAGTCTCTATACATTTCTTTCATCAATAGAAATCATGTATTATTGTTGTTATCCACATTTTTGGTTATCGAGATGATGACATGATAATGACATGGTGATGGAAGATCTAACTCTTCATTAAGATCATTTTCATGAAGAAAGTTACACTTATCAGCTTCTCAAAATCACACTTTTGAAGATAGTACGCAGGCTGCATATATATTGTCCTGCGGAAATACTT
>JASDQU010101138.1:220125-232465 GCA_032191745.1 Picea mariana | reverse complement strand
TCTTCTGTGAAACTTTGTATAGTTTGACCTTTACTTTGCCTTAAATTTTTCCATTCCATCATTGATTTATGTAAATAACCCAATGGATTAAATTGATTCCTTATCACTGATTTAAATTACGACCATGAGGAAACAATATTACCACACTTACTTATTTCCTGAAGCGTTCTCTCACATCATATGAGAGTGGTGCCTTCCAATCGAAGAGAATCCAATTGCACTTTAACTTCCTCTTCATCAATATGTTGAACACAAAATTATACTTCAACCTGTCACATCCAATTATCTAGATTTTCAATATTAGCATCTCCATTAAACATATCTAAATCATATTTTATATCAAGATTTAATAATGGTTTCTTAAAAGAGACTTTATGGCTAGAATGATGAGAACGATGAGAATGCTCAGAGGAAGAAGAACTAGAACTTGATGGTGAAGAGTGAGGCTCAGGAGGGTCTTCTCCAACCCCTTCGTTTATCAAAGCATCATCATCAACATGTGCTTCCTTTTTATTCCCTTTCTTCTTCATCATATTCTCATAATCACTATACATTTGTTCGACCATTTCTGACATGCGATAAAAGACCATATGAGATTTTTTCTCCTATTCATCATGCTTGTATTCTTCTGCAATTTTCTTCCTTTGAGATGCATGACCAACTTCGATATTGAAATTATTAATAGTTCCCTCACCCTACTTATGCTTGGCCCTAGTAAGCATTCACACTCAACAGTTCAATTCAAAGGCGACTGCTCTAATACCAACATGATCTAGGATCTTTTCATCGAGTGACTTATAAATAATTTCATTAAATGAACATAAATTAAAGTGCACCATTAAAGAAGGAAAAGCACAATAATAAATATACCTAAGCATCAAATATGAACACAAAAACTTGATAACAGAGTTCATCCCTGGTGGAATACGTCTTCGGGTCCTGCTCTCAAATGGGTAGGCATTTTCATTAACTTAGGAAAATAATTTGGAAAAATACATAAGTATACCTCATTCTAAAATCAAGTTGTAGAAATATTGCTCAGATCAAAAAACAAAAAGCACCATTGAATTTGTGGCATCAAATTACTCAAAAATGACTATCTCCACACCTCGATCTCACTATGGCACTCCTAGGCCCAAGAAGAAATATGTCTCTATTTCCGTGTCCTACAACCTATAATAAATGTTGACGTACCCCTGTCTCGAACTACGTTCTGACTGTACGCATGTGCGCATCCTTTTTTCCGAGCTTGGGTAGATACAAATTTTAAGTAATAAAGGCAATGTACATTACAATGAAGGGTCATTCGCATTTTGGTTATGGCGCAAGTGTTAAGGCGTTAATGAGAGAGGAGGTCTCGGGGTCAAGCCTGTGGGCTTCCCCCTTTTGGCTTGACTATTGTAACAATATACATACATATATATATATATATAATATATATATATATATATATATAACCATAATACACTCCGCTAGTTTGGTGATGGTTCTATCATTGGTTTGGTTTCTGTATTTGGCATGGTCCTGCCAGATTTGGCAAACCCGCCAAATCCCCTTTTTTTTTAATTTTCGTTCACGGGTTGTCATTGAGCATTTCCCCACTGTCATGTGGCAGCCCATGACTGGGCCACGTGGTAGTCTCCTATTCAAGCACTTCATCCATTGTACCATAAACCTTCCACGTCAACACCACATCATTGTACAAACCATACAGACTGCCATGTGGTGAAATATTACTAGTCCACAAATCGGTCTAGAAATTCCAAATATGGGTGACATGTGGAAGCCTCTGGTGCTGCCACATCACCATAATTATGTTAGCATGACACATGTCACCTTGTGCTCTTTCCATGTGTGTTGTATGGATGCTTAAATCATCTGTATTGATTTCGATGTCAGTAGTATGTATGTCGACTCATCCCCATGTTGATTGGGCTAGGTTGACCAAACTTTGACCTTGAATATATTTCAATCCGTAACTCCGTTTGATGAGTCATTTGGGCCATTAGAAATATTGAGATGTTCTCTTCATGATAATGTCATTTTCACTGAGTTTTGAGAACTTTGAAGTTTTTCCCTTTCTCTGTCTGCAGAGGCCATTATGAGCATCCTGAGTTTCTTCTGTGAGTTTTGAGTTATTCTTACTCTTCTCTGGGTCCTTTTTGGATCAAGGACACAAGTCACCAACATGTCACATTGCACAAACCCGTTAACCAATTTTCTACGTTCATGTTTGGTTAATATTACCAATGGGAAATGTTGGAAGTCCATCCTTCCCAACATACCTACGCACTGCCAAGAAAATAATTCAAATCCCATTGCTAGAAGTTACATCCTCAAGTGTATGGATATTCAAATCCAAAATTTCTTCAAGATTGGCCATTTGATCCTCATTTCCTTAACTAGATCAAGATCTCAAATTCTAGTCTATCAAATTGCAAGTGTTTCATATGTAATATTATTTAGCTTCAGAAATTGATTTTTCTTTGCTTTAACCACTTTCATTCCATGATTTATTCTTCTCTCAAAAACCACATTTTTGAATAAACCATTATATGCATTATGAGTAATGGGTCCAACTAAAGGCTATGCATCTATGAAAATGCTCGACCAAATAATAGTTCCTAACAAATTGTATCAGATCATTAAAATACCTTCTCAACACTATCAAAGATGGAATGCAACTAATTAGCAAATTGATTTCTCATCATGAATACCACAATTGGTTCAATGAACGAGAATTAATATAAGATATCATATTGGTCACATCAACCAAAAAAATTTAGATAACAAAGTTGTCATATGGAAAACATGGTATGCTCTATTAATACATTTTTTTTTGTCATGGCATGAAATGATGCCAAAGTCATAGTACCTAAAGGAATGGTAACAATGTGATAATTAGAAAAGGAGGGGCATGAGAAATATTTTGGAAAAGAGAGTTATGAGTGAAATTATGACAGGGTTAAGAATGCAAGGAATGGGAAAATGGGTCATTTTAAGTGATAGGTAGAGAACCATGACAATCCCACCAAGTACCATGTTAACCTTGCCAAAAATTTGTATTGAACCTGCTTTCATCTGAATGAACCTCTAAATTTTCCTAAATGCATAACTAACCAACAACCATCACTATTAGCCATTATAAAATACTCATCATAGTTTATAAAATATTCTTGAATGGTGAAATATCTAAAGATATATTCTTTAAAATTTGTTGCAGTAGTTTAATGAGCGGTATTCTAGCAAAGCTTTGTTGGTTAAGAATTTTTGACCGAAATTGTGGTCAACATATGCCAACCAAGATATGTGTGTCACTTACAATGGTGTTGAATCTTAAGTAACTCTAGTTTCATAGAACAATGTAGTAAAGTGTATCAAGATCAAAGGATCAAAATGACTTCCTTGTAATCATTTTTTATTTATACAATAGGGGGGGAATGGAAATGTAAATGATGTAAGGTTTGGGAATTCATCGAATAATATATCAAAAGTGAAACAATGAGGGGGTTTGGTCCTATATATATAATAGAAAATAAACCAAACCTTTTAAATATTTGAAAAAATGATTAGAAATKTTGATGAATTGTCATGGATATGTGTTTGAGGGAAACCCATTGTCACACTGATCATCAAKGATGTGTATGTARGATCTATATCAACATGGCAGGGGTTGAKAAAGGGAAAGAAAATAAATCTTGGGAAGGATTAAATGACCGCTTTAAGCAAGGGTGTCCTTCTTAGTAAGCATATGATAGACAAAGCGAGGAATTATGACACATAAAGAAGAAAACATGGTTCACCTATAATCCTCTTGTCCACCAAAATAATTGGTCAATCAATTAAACATAATATGCAAAAATATTTCTGAATCACTATGCATTTCTCCATCAAGTCCGACCACCTAATGAAAAAGTGATAACCAAAAAGAAAAATAAATAATATAGCAAAAGAAAAAGAAACAAATGAAACAAAAACAAAGTGAAGAAAAGTAAAAACCTCTTGGATTGTTTGGGCTAACATGGGTTCTAATATAGGTTTCCAACAAAACCTTACAAACCGTCGACCCTTCTAGAGACTAGAAGGAAACAATGTGCACAATGAAGTCTCACTGGAGATGTCTTATGGGGGACTATAGGACCCATATGTCTACAACATGGAAGGGAGGATTATGCGGGGATCTAAGACCATATTTATACCTCAACATTCATCATATATATTATTCTAACACATTATTGAATCCATATCTACCATTCTATAACAATTCACATTCATTAAAGTTCACACTGCAGTAAATACCATGGCTCTTCTAGTGTGTGTTGCATTTTACTACTACAGATTCATCCATTCAGCATAACTAACAGGAAATAAAGAAAACATTCCACACATAAACACAAGTTTTACCTTGTTTCACCCCCTTGGGATACATCCACAAAGATCTGGCATTCTTCGCTCTTTTATTATTCTTCATCAAAAGTCATAGTGTTGCGCGCATTACATCTAAGTACAAATGAATATAGTGAGGCTGATAAGATTGCGCCAAGTTCCACATCTTGCGAACTTACACTCTAGTACAATGCATATATCTTTCTCAAAAACTGAATCTAATATCATCTCTCTATTAGTTCCACATCTCTCAACAAAAACTAACAACTCTAAAAAAATCCAGACTCTAACCTACATGACTCTAAAATATCTCTCTCCTCATATCTCACAATAAATATTTATACTACAAAAATGGGTAAAAACGTGTTACAATAATGACCAAAAACCTAACCCACTAACCCTAGGTGGCTTAGTTTTATCCACTTTCTAAATCCCTGAGCGTGGTTGATCCATGTCTTTCTTCCTTCTTTTGAATTTCCTACTTTCTCACACAATGTTTACCTGTTATCCGACGCACACTCCTTTTCTGGTCCATTTTCTAATTACCTCATTTATTGTTGCACTTTTTTCCAAAACGGACTGCACCAACAGACCCCCAACGCTCACCTGTGTCTTTTCCTGAGCCACTTAGGTAGTGTGTGCCTCCTTCACTAACTTCTCCAACTCTTGGAACCTGCCTGGAGTTTCTTCAACCCRAGATTTTACTTGTATTCTCTTCTTTGCTACAATATCCACAATATGCATTGTAATATGATCCTTTAGCAATTCCCCACTCTAGAATCYAGCCTATTCAACCCGACCCTTAGTKGCATCAATATCCATAAGCATTTTCTCTATGCCTTCCTGTAGTGGTTCCAATTGTGCTTGCCATGTCTTCTTTTCTTCTTGGATAGTCTTCAACTCTGCCTGTAAATTCTTTATTTCTTGCGCACTCCTCAATATTTCTAAGATTGTCATCATTTTCATATTTTTTTTAGCTCTTATAGTGTTGTGTTTACACCTTCCTCTTTCCGGTATACCTCCTATAATTTTCCATCCTCCTACAGATCTGTCCACAACAACATTCTCTTATTGTACAACTCTACGATTTTTCAGATTATCTGTACAATGGTCTCTACATGACCTATAACCTCCTGCTCCCTTTGTGTTCTAACTTCTGGTGGGATGTAAGGTGCTAGGATTTATATTAACTTTGTAATGTGGCTCATGTATGTCTCCATAGTCTACTCTATATTCTCAATCTTACCCTCTGTGGGTACATTCTCCCCTTATGTGTTGTCAGAAATAGTTTTGAACTCTTCCTCTACTTGTTGCTATAATATTTCAGTGCACTTCTTCGCTTCTTCCCTCTCGAAATGCACCTATTTAATTGTCATCTTTTTCATCTTACTTACTTCATTATCCAATTGTAAACTTGTCGCATATGTGCGAGCCCTCGATTGAATCTCCTGCCTGACACCAATTTGAAGTTTATACAACACCTTTCTTGGGACCTTGGGAAGTGCCAAGTCAAAATGATCTATGTATTTCAATGGATTATGCCTTGTCTCCTCATCCACCTGCAAAATTTCTTGAGTTATTGAAAAAATTTAATKCCCCATTACTATTATATGTATTGTCTSCTACGCTCGAACCAATCTTTCTTGAGAATTTTGTTGTTGCACCTGTTGTCTTTGCTACATTGTAGTGAGTTGCAATTATTCTAGTTCTTCCTTAACCTATATAAATTTATTGACTATCTCTTCCCTTTTATTTTTAGCATCATACCACACTTATGTTGTGGAGTCTTATACTTTCTCTTTGACCAAATCTCCATCATCTTCTGTCAATGTAAGCTCTGTAATTCCCTTGTGTTCCTTCATCTTCTTTTTCTTTCCTACTGCCTGCAAAAATTTTCTCTTTAATGGCAGAGTCTCTCTCTGCATGATTATCAATGGTATCTCTATGTATGGTATATATCCACCTATTATTTCTTATGGCATAGGCACATTAGTATGATTCTTTACTCCTCCATTTGGTTCTACTGCTCAATCATTTTCCTTATCTAGAACCTCAGGGATAATAGTTTTCTTCCTTGGTTTCCTGATGGTAGTACTACCCCCTATTTCCTCCACACACTTTGTCTTCTTCCTTGTATTAGATGTTGGKMTAGTTAACTATGTTGAAGGGACAATGTATKCTTTCTTCTTAGATATTGGTACATTCGTTGGAATCACTGGAACCTTCCATTCTTCAGGCTAATTCTTCATGGCCCACTGAACTTCCTCTCCTATGACACAATATCTCAAGTGTAACTACTCCTTCTTAGGATCCCTTTTTCCTTGGATCCACATGTTATGTTTGGAAGCATTAAAATATGTTATTCCTTGGTTCTCCCTCACAAGTTATGGTGGTATTCTCTAGGTATTATCCAATTTCTCCTACATCTCTTCAARCATGATGGARAAAATAATGAATTTTCCTTCCTTTCCTTCACATCTGAAGTGTGTCATAGTGTTGTATACTTCATTGAAAGACAGATTCCTAGCCTTTGGTAAAATTTGTTTGTATTTCGGTTATCCATATCAAACTAAGGCTATGAGTATAATCAACCGTGAATAATGAAACTCTGTGCCTAAATCCTACGCATATTTACAATCCTCGAAAAGAAAATTTAGTAACTAAGGAGCTTAGATGAGTAGACTCCCCTTTTCACATTGTGTTGCTACTATTACTCCCGCAAGGGCTTCCTCCTTGTGACATTTCCTCAATAGTTTATATGCCATCAATTTTGTCTCCAATCTCATTGTTGTTTCACTAATTCGGTTAATGATTATTCCCCAAGACCCTCTCTCAGTGCCATATTTCTTCTTCATCTCTTTTGCTAAATATTTATCCTTTGTCTTGTCATCCAAATAACACTTTGGTTTTTCTCCATCTGTTGGTAAACCTACAATCTCTACAATTAAGTCTACATCTATAGAGACAGTCCTCTACATCCATAAGATGCCTTCATGTACTAGTCCCAGTAGCTATTTAACATAGTCATTTACATATGTTCCCCTCCCAAAGTGGGGAAAATATAGTAGGTTCATGATCCCTATGTTATAAAGTTCTGTGATCCATTGTTTCAGCTCCAAAATGGGATCCCCTAATGGACCTCCTTCTTTTCTTTCCATGTACACTTGTTGGGAAAACTCTAGGAAATTTTTTCGTTTATGTCACATCATGATCAACATAACTTAGTTTGTTTAAAAACCCTAATAGGCCACCAACTACTTTGACTATGCCATGTATTTGTGGTAATGAAAACATTAACTCATTTTTCTTGTTCCGTGTTCTTGGAGGGACATGTTTTTCCCTAGTTTTCCTCTTTCCTACTGATTTCCCTTCCACTTCTTTGGGTTCTCTTAGTCATCTTCGTGTACATATGAATATTAATGGTTTGTGATGTCTTCTACCTATACTTGTTCCTCCGACTGTTCCACTAGCTCTACTACTAGTTGTTGCGCTTCATTAGACTATGTTCTTTCATCATCTTCCTGATTTGGCTCTACCTACGGTTTTTTTGTGTTTAATCCAACTTGATTCATGGGGTTCTTCTCTATGCTAGGGTTATATGTTTCTCCCCACATGTTGACATCCATTTCCTCTATTTTTGGAACATATTATTCTTCTACCATGATAGGAATAATCGACTCGATGACTAGAGAAGGAATGGCATCCACGTCCACCACTCCATGAATGATTGTTTACCCCATTAGTTTCTGTATCCTATGGCGACCTCGTGGAACTGCATGTTTTCCTTGCAACCYGACTGGGAGATCCAAATATTGGTGGCACCATTCTTCTAAAATCGAATAGGGTTGTTATGAATCTTCATTGAATCACCTCAAAATCACCTGCTCACACTGCGTTTTTGCTCCTTAGTTCTAGTTTTTATAAATTTACAATGAGTCTTGCTGTGCATGATTTCCTCTTTATAAGTAATTCCATAAATTCTATGCGACCCTATACTTTTCCAACCACCTCCTTTCCTTTTTCCAGCCACTTTCTGTCTCAACGCACAATTTTTTCTGTCTGGTCACCTTTCTCTGGTGCACAATGTATTCATGTACTTTCATACCACTTACTATCTTCTATGTGTTGTATCATCTAACTCTGCATGCATAAGACTTATCCATCTACTTAATTTTTTTGTATTTTTCTTGTTTTTCCAATTTTTTCTTTGTTTTTCTTCTTTTAACTTCTACTACATACATTATGTACAATTCTAGTTTTCTACATTGCAACTACTAAGGTCTGTTTGGTCAACTGTCCCTATATAGTTTCAATCGACTACCATTCACCAATCCTTTCATCTATGTTCCATTAAATGTTGTATCTGCATGACACCTCCATCTGTGATATAACTTATCTCATATGGACCTAGCCAATACATCCTCAAAGTTGCTCAGTGTTGTAAGTACTTACTATCATAGAGGAGAACCATATATCCTTCCTTAATGTTTTTCTTGTTGATATGTCTATCATGCCAAGATTTTTATTTTTATTTTTGTACCTCCTGATGGAAACCAACCATAATCCTTTCTTCTTATAATTTCATGAGTTGAATAAATATTTCTTGACTTGCACCTCTTTCTGTCATGTTTGTAATGGTTGCAATGCGAATACTAGGTATCAATTATTCCAAAGGAACTATTGTTTCATGAACATACACCAATATGAAATGTGTATGCCCTATGATTTTCTTACATTTAGTTCTTTAATCTCATAATAATGTTAGTATCTTCAAATCCCAATCATCCATGTTTACATTGTAAATTTTTGTTAAGGAATTCTGCAATATCTTATTAAATTATTCCATTCTTCCATTATCTTGAGAATGGTATGGAGTGCTATTCTAATGGTATATCTCAAATTCTTCAGTCATTGTCTRGATGGTGCTATTGATAAAATGAGTTTCCTGATCACTGAACRGAATTCTAGGGAATCCAAATATTGTAATTACTTGTTCAAACAGGAAGTGCATTGCAGTTTCTATGCTGCAATCTTTCAGTGTTTCTTTTTCATCCCAACTGGTTAAATATTATGTCATTGTAATGATATACCTTTCTCCTCATCTTCTAGTTGGTGGATTAATTAGACCTACAAAGTCAACTCCCCATTTGTCAAACAATTTAAGAGTTACCTAAGGTTTCAGGGGCATATCATCCCTCCTGGATGTCTTTCGTACCTGATGACAGACATCACAAGCCTGAAAATACTCCTTTTCATATTTATAAATGGTTGGCCACTGACGCAGAGCACACTCCTCAGAGCACGTCTGCTTCTCTAGGACCTTCTTTCCTCTTGGCTCGAAGAACGTCAATGTTCTTCTATTTCCCTATCGTGAAATATCTACCCACAGATTCCTTCACGTGACTTCCCTCCTTCTATTTATCAGGAAATTGAAACTCGCGACTTCGCAAGTTTACTGTCTATCTCTGGGCTGTCAAATCCCCGAGACCCGATGGCTTTGGTCAACGCTGAATTTCACCCACCTCTATCAAGACTTCCACGCTATCGCGATCTCGCCACTCGCGACTACGCTACTTGCGAGGTTGAATAACTTCCACGTTGACTCCCGATATTCGAGACACCGAAACTCACAATCTCGCTCCCTCGTGACTTCGCTTCTCACGAGGTTGAATAACTTCTACATTGACTCCTGATGTTCGAGATGCCTAAACTCACGATCTTGTACCCTCGTGACTTCATGATTTCCATGGCCAAATCTTTGATCCCGTTGTTGCGAAACCCTGATAGGCGATCTCACGATGAATCCAACGGCCCTAACTCGCTTGGATGAACAGATCGATCTGTCCTGAGCTTTGAACCTCCTCTGTGCTTGCACTGCAACCTTCCTGCAACTCTGAGAGATCCGACGACCCACGGGTCCTCACGAAATCTCCTTGGAGGAGTTTGACCGTCCGTCCTTCCCAAATGAAATCTACGAAATGACAATACACTCTCCCGCAGAACTCATCACGCTGCGCACAAACCTACGACGCTCCTTGCAAGCCTTCCAGGTACAACTTGTCTATATTCTCCTTCGACGAACTTGAAGGCCTATCCTTTATGATATTCTCTCACAACTCTCGAGTCCCTTTAGGAACCTCTTGCACGCACTCCTTGCGGAAATCTTCAACCACGTCTAAGTGTTGAAGCTTCGACTCTGCGCTTCCTTACAGCAGCATTCCTTCAATCCCTTCACTCAGAATCGCAACTCTAAAACTTAGTTTGGCCTGCAAACTCCTTGCACAGCTCCTTCATGCCCAACTGCACTTCTGGGAACTTAGAACAAAAGTTACCTCTACTTGAACCCTTCTGTCAACGCACTCCTTGCGGACAATTCAACTTCACTCCTTGCAGGAATTCTCTGGTTCAAGATAGAGAAACAATTGAAACTAACTCCTTGTCCCTTCAAATTTCAATTCAACCATGAAATCACATACACATCATATAAAAGAAAATGTATGACAAGAAGCAAACATCCACGAGCATAGCATCCATACACAGAGAAACAACACAAACCATGAATTTGAATCAAAGCTTTCTTCTATTAATTCAAATGTCTGTACATGGGTGTCCTTCATACAATTATCTGCCTTCTCTTCTCTTCAACAATGCTGCTTCATAATAATGTTACAATGTACAAAGGAGGGTGTCTATATCCCGTTTCCCTCTTGCGCTCTAGGCTATCAAATCTAGAATTAAATATTCTATCTACCAGCATTAACTATATTAAATGCCAACTATCTACCTAAGGACGATAGCTATCTACTCAAGGTCCATTACAATATACAAAGGGCGCTTCATTAAATCCACATATTTATGTTTGCGCAACAATATTAAGGTGTTTTCAAAATTTGTGCTGGTGCTATCCAGCTGTCTTCCACTCCCATGTTGGCTCGCTTGATGAGTTGGCGATGCTCCTGCATCATACTCCTCGTCTTGAAAACTTTCATGGGATCCTATCCATGAGCTCCTACACGGTCTGTCCATGCTTTTGGATTTCTGCTTCGTTCTCCCAGCTGGCATCTTCCACTGGGTGGTTCTTCTATTTGACCAGATACTCGAAGTATTCTTTTCTTCTGGTCTTCTTACCCGCTCTCTTGTCCAGTATGCACTCCATCTGTGGATTTTCTACTATCTGCATCTGTTTTTCCCACTGTATCACTGGTTGCTCAGTTGCAGTTTCTTCTTCTCCAGCCCTATATGGGTATAAATATATGATATTAAATATCAGATATATTTTGATGCCATCCGGCAACTCAATTTCATAAGAATTCTCTCCAAATTTTCTCAAGACCTTGCATGGCCCGATTTTCTTCATTTTCAACTTGTTGTATGTTCCCCTTGGGAACCTTTCATTCCTCAGATGTGCGAGAACTAGATCCCCAACTTCAAACTGAAGTTGTCTCCGATGTTGATCTGCTCTACGCTTGTACTCTTGATTTGAATCTTGCAGTTGTTGCTTCACCTGGCTGTGAAGTTCTCTCATCGCTTCAGCGAATTCCTCTGCACTAGCACTGCTAGTTGTAGTATGTTCTGAATCTCGCAATTCAGAAAATCCTCTCGGTTGCGTCCCATATACAACCTGAAATGGACTTTTCTCTGTTGAGTCACAAACTGTAACGCACGATTATCACTATATAAAACAAATTCTTTTGGGATCAAGTAATGTCTCCACTTCTTTAGCGCCTGTATGATAGCATACAATTCTTTATCATATGTGGAGTATTTTAATTTCGCCTCATCCATATTCTTGATGAAATATGCAATTGTTTTGTCTTCCTGACTTAGGACTGCTCCTATGGCGAATCCACTTGCATCACATTTCACCTAAAATGTCTTCAGGAAATCTGGCAACACCAACACAGGTCGTTTTGTGATCTTCCGCTTCAACAGATTGAAGCTCTTCTCAGCCTCT
>JASDQU010101138.1:187164-213119 GCA_032191745.1 Picea mariana | reverse complement strand
AGCCGACAACAAAACCGTTTTTTGGATTTTTTGGGTTGACCGTGGTTCTACTTTAGGTTTCCAACAAAACACTGCAAACCATCGACCCTTCTAATGACCAAAAGGAAACACTACGCATAGAGTGCACAATGAAGTCTCACCCGAGATGGCTTATGGGGGACTATAGGACCCAGATGTCTACAATCATGGAAGTGAGACTGCTTTGGGGATGTAATACCATCTTTCCACCTCAACATTCATCAGATTTGTTATTCTAGCACATCATTAAATCCATATCTACCATTTTGTAACCATTCACATTCATTAAAGTTCATTTTGTAGTAAATATCATGGCTATTCTAGTGCAAGCTGCATTTTACTACTACAGATTCATCCATTCATCATAACTAACAGGAAATAAATAAAACATTACCCACATAAACATAATTTTTAGTGTGGTTCACCCCCTGGGATACATCCACAAAGATCTGTCATTATATTCTATTTTATTATTCTTCGTAAAAAGTCATAGCGATGTGCGCATTACATCCAAGTACAACTGAATATAGTGAGCCTAAAAAGATCACACCAAGCTCGACAACTTTTGACCTTACCCTCTAGTACAATGCATATCTCTCTCTGAAAAAAGGACTCTAAGATCATCTCTTTATTAGCTCCACAACTCTCAACAAAAATTAACAACTCTCAAAAACTCTATACTTTCACCCGCACGACTCTAAAAAATCTCTCTCCTTATATCTCAGAGTACATATTTATACTACAAAAATGGGTAAAGAATCGTTACAATAATGACCAAAACCCTGACACGCTAACCCTAGGTGAGTTAGGTTTTCCCACTTTCTAACTCCATGTGTTTGGTTGATCTGTGTACTTCTTCCTTCCAACAACTTTCCTACTTCCTCATGCTTCTTTTCCCTAATATCCAACACATGCTTCTTTTCTGGTCCACTTTCTAACTGCCTCATCGATTGCTKCATTTTTCCCCAAAATGGCCTGCACCAACAAAACCTAACTTACCATGTTTGTTTAAATTTGTGTCTGATATATATATATATATATATATATATATATATATATATATATTATGTATTCCTTTGTATTTAAGTGCAAGGGAAGACATATGCARCAACTTAGGTCTCAAGTGGGATGACACTTGGAATAGAGGAACACATCATTTTCTTTACATTCAAAAGTTATGACTTGGAAAGAATTGCGGAAGAAAAGCTCACCGACATGCCAACCAACAGATGCATATCGCAAGGGAAAAAGTTCTATCAAAACCCAAAATAATTGATTACCATCATGCAAGACTTGCCAACCAACAATATTAACATCAAATCCCTTACCATCTTTTGAATGCTAAATTGAAGAAGTTGTGAGCTCAGATTTTGGTCGATAAAAGAAACAATAAGGAAAATGATGCAACCTCTTCTCCTTGAATTAATATCAAGAGTTATCCTCCCACCATCATAACGTATATTCATGGGATCTTCATCATGAAAAGTGAAATAGTCATCATCAATAATTTCCATGGGTTGAGGTATACCATAAGTATGATTAGAATTAGAAAGGTAAGAGTAGAAGGATAAAATTATAACTTCAACCACTTGTAAGTAAAAATTAAAGAGGGTCTCAATTCTCACAATCTACAATAAGGCCTCCTAACTTATTTCTAATATATACTCATGACTTCCATCTTCTTGACCCAAAACTTCATACTTTTTTTCTGAAAACTCATCATAAATTGGTACTAAAGTTTCCCCTTCTCTAACTCCATGTTCACTAACCAGGTGGTCTTCATAAATTGGGAAGGAATTGGGACCAAAGAGTTGATTAGTCAAATCATCTTCAAAAAAAAGAGTCAAGGTTTGAGGATAACATTAGTTAGCAAAGCATGGGTACTTGATTTGGATTTTCTCATGATGGTATTCATTTCGACAAGAAATGCTTTAAGTTTGGAAGGGATGATCAAAAATATTTTCTACAATGTCCATAAAACAAAGGTCACATGATACTACATCATCTTCTAAATCCGCTATTTCACTTTCTTCACAATAATCATCAGAAAAAGGGATATGAGGAACAATGCCATGTAAGTCAAAATTGTTTTCCACACAAGATTATTTTTCAAAGAATGTTTTTCTAGATAAAGCATAGTCTTGTTTAGAATGATTTTTGAAAAGAGTATTGTCAAATCGGATGGTATCGAAGAAGAATTAATGATCATGGATAACATGGGAAAATTCCTAAGAGAAATATTGCTCACAAACCCTTGAATTTTTTGACAAAGAATCATGAGATGTAGAATTATTTCCTTGACTAGTCAAGAAGAGATTGAGATTCGCATGGTAAGCATGTTTAGAATCAAAGAATAATATACAAGTCAATTTCTTCTGAGGGCCACTACAAAAATCACATTGAGGAGGAGTAGTAAGAATCTCAAGAGAAAGTTAAAAGTGTGGTGAGATGGGTTGGGAAGGAAAGGAAGTAATGAAATTAAAAAAAATCACCTTTCCCACCAAATTAGGATCTGTGCTATGAACCTATACCAATTTCGTGCACTTCCACAAAGAGACAGATGAGATATATCAGAAGAAGTGTAAACATATTCAACCCAAATATATTGACAAAACTGGATGAACTTGTCAATATGATCATGAGAAATGGGTAAAATTCAAATAGAGAGAAACTAACCATGGACAGAATGGTAATCAAATCAAAATATGGTTTATTCATGATCATGTAAGGTAATAAAATACATTTCTCCTTAAAATAAATGTGATCATTAAATAAAAAATGGAAAAGAAACATTAAATGGTTCATCCCTGGTATGGTCACCAAAATATGTTGATATAAAAACTAGGAAGTTTCAATGCCAACATCTCAACCTCCTGTGATGCTAGGTGGGAAGAGGTGAGAATGTCACCCTAAGTTTCGAGCTTGAGAAAGAAAATCACATTAGATCCTAAAAACTAAGAGTCTAAGCATGAATGTTTTTTTATTCTTTTGTAAATATTTGATTTTATATATTTTTACAACTATATGATTTTTATATTTTTTCTTTTATCAAAGAAATGTGAATTTAATAAAAAAAATAGTGAAATTTTAATAATAAAGAGTTAAAGTAAAATGATCTAATAAATAAACTAAAATTCAATTGAAACTAAATTAATAAACATATCTAAACGAATTTTTAAAATATTTTCTTTCAATATTGCAACTAACAAAATAACAAGTTAAACAAAATGAAAAGAAAGAAAAGATAATGGATTTTGTTTTGTTTCAAATATTAAAATTAGTTAACCAAAAATTAAACTAATAAAAATAAATAAAGTACATTGAAATTATTTAAAGAAAAAAAACATATTAACATTATTTTGGTATTTGTTTTTTGTTTTTTGAATATTATATTAAAAGAAAATAAAAGGAGTAAATCAAAAAAGAAAAGGGAAATAATTCCAATGTCTTGATCTTTTATTTATTTGACACTTCATATATATGTTAATATTTTTTTATGCTTTGAAGCCCCTCCTAAGGCTTGACCAAAGTTGTCTTTAACTATTCTAAATGGAATTTAGCATCATACACAAAATAATCAAACTCAAGAAAAATATTAAAAGTTATTCTCACTTCCTTATTTTTCCACTTTGAAAGATGTCCTTTCTATCAAGAGTTAATTAAATCCACTTAAAATCAATGGAGAATGAACTATTTAAAAGGATGAACCTCACTTAGCTCTTTGCATATCTCTCATAAAAAAAAAGTCCCCCTTTTGTTGATTGTTTGTTGCTTACTTTATATCTTTTGGTGGGTCATTTTGATAGTTAGGGTTGATTTAGTTAATGAAAATGAAATGAACAAGATCTAACTTCCTCCCTTTTATTTAATAAAATAAGATAACATTTGTTTGAGAAATTTCCTTATTCTTATCTACGTGTCAATTTCTGTTTTTGTTTTTTATCATCCCTAAGCTTTTCTAATTGTCTATGTTGATGTTCCCTCTTCTCTTTAAGAGATTCCAGCTTGGAATGAACTTGGGGCATAGAACATACACCTAGGGATCGAACATCAATCTTGTATGCCATATCTTCAACTTATTTTTCTACAAATCATATACTCTATCTATAGTTTAATTTGCATACACAGAAGCAATATGTTCTTTGCACTTACACATCATTAGTTCCTAGGCATTGGAGTTGTAATTATAGTCCAAATGCAAACTAGGCATTGGAGTTGTAATTACACTCCAAATGAAACCTCAAGTACTTTGTAGATACCGTTGATCAACATCATATGTTTATAATGTAGTATCTCCTCAAAGTTGTAAAGAATTATATTGACTTGAGGCATAGACAATGGTTTTGGTGCTGGGCTTGATGCATTTATTATCCAGCATAGTGAAACTTATTCAGACCAAGACCGACAACAGTGATATCATGGAAAATTGCTTGCACTCGATAAACTCGACCACATGATGCACAAGCACATAAAAGTGTTATATATGTTTGTCCCCTCGGATTTATTCCATACCACTTCATTTCCTCAAAAACCTGAATAACATAGTTTCAATTCTTGTTCTTCAAACATGTTGATATAATGAAGTTACACATTAGGCCCATTCCGATCATATTCAACTTGATTGAGTGGATTACTTCTCCTCTCACGATAATAGTCTACTCAATGCCATAAAACACACCATCATCGAAGATACTTCCACAGCTTCCCCCAAAATAATCTTGAGGCAATTGAGTCAATTTGTTATTTTTATATGGCACATGCGAACTCCTATATGCCAATGCTGCAATAACATTTCCAATAGATGAACGAGACTTGTTGATGTATTATGCCTCCTTCAAACGATCTCCAGTTACTTCAGATTTATCCATCCTCTCACTTCAAGCAAGATCTATGAAATTAAGGTAGCTATGAAGGTTATACCCATAAACATGATCTATATCTTCTACATACACAATCAATGCACTATGAAATAGTTGTTGTGAACATTCAGTGCAATATAGCTAGTGACAGGATCCTTTTGGCCAAAATTAATCAAATCCAAAACATTAGAAATTGCTTTAACGAGCATAAGTATAACATCGGGTACATTAAATCCATTCTAATATATAATTTCTTACTTAAGGTGTATCGTCGGAGATGATTCCTCACTTGTTTGTTAATGGTTGTTTTAAATTTTAAATTTGTCCACTTAATGATTTGTCCTCCTTAGCAAACTTGTTTCTCTCGAACAATGTACATCTTCACAGAGTGGTATGTAGTATCACCTGATCTTGTTTGTCTAATAAGGGATCTCTGTAATAATAATGCAAGTGCACTTAGTTTTCTTGTCAAACTCCTCAACTTTGGTCTTTCCTCTTAATTTCACTCTCCATCAACCCATTCTATATGCTGCTAAGATCCCATAATTATTCCACTCAGTAGGGAGGTTAGGTCTAGATGTGTATTCCATCAGTGCATGAATTGTGCTATCAAGATTATGAATAATAGAAATCAATGCATATGTAACCTCTCCAGGATTACGAGGAGGTATATAGGTTGCCATGCCAAAAACTATTCCTATAGCACTATAGCACTATTTAGCATGACATTTGGGAGCATGGAAGGTACTAAAGATGGCTCCATTTGTGACCCATCAAAATTTGGGACAAAATAAGCCTTATCTAATTTGAGTGTTATCACTGAAATTTCGTCCGCAAATGGTTACAAGAATTCAGCATCACCAAACAATTATGAGGTCATCCATGGACCTGAATTAACATGAAAGCATTCACAAAGGGTCAAAACTATACAACTAGTGCAAAAATTAAAGGGTGCTATGAAGACACAGGGCGCGTGCGCACATCTGCAAAACAGAGATGCAAGATTCGCGCACATGCGCATGATGCACGATTGTTGTTGCAAAAATCCATGCACCTGAGAAATGACGCATTTATGAGAGTGGTCAACCTCCCACCCACTTTTGGTTCAGCTTCCCAGTTGATTTGACATACAAATCTGGACTAGATTCGATTGGGTGGCTGGTCAAAGACCTGGAAATGCCCTAATTATCCTCTTTACACACTACAAACTAGTTGGACAATAACTCAAAGGAATTCCATAAAAAGGCCATGGATACACTTCATTTTTCAAGGAATTTTATAGCAAAGTTATGCTGCCATTATTCTTTTGAGGACTCTTCTATCCTTGCCAAGAGTATACTTGCATCATTGCTTTGGGCAATCCATCTCACACCTTGAGTGGATTAGAAAATAATTCTTTCATCATTTTCATTTTTATTTTCAAAGTTGTAAGAAGAGCTTATTTGTGGGGGTCCAAGAGCCCTCCCTTGGAGGAAGAAGGGACTCATAGTCCCCTTGCTTCTTGGTGTTTTGTTTCACTAATATCAGCCTTATCATTGGTGACATGGGTCTCATTGTTTCTTTTGTCCTTATGTCCTTATGTTTATATATTTAGTTGTTGTTTTATTTCTTAGTTTATTTCTTAGTTATTGTTTTATATTTCTTTTTCTAACCCTTTTCCTTGCAGTTGTCCTACTTAGCAAACCCAACTAAGCTTGCAAGCACCTCTATTTTTCTCACTAAGGTGACGAAAGAGGCGCAACATATTGGTGAATCCACTGGGGAAAGGTATCAATTTCCTACCCCGTTTCGGTTTTTCTAGCTCTTCTTTTGGTTTATTTAACTTCCAGGTACACTAATCGGCCTAAGCCGACCTGCCAATCATCCAATTCCAAGTTGAATTGGGAGAATTCCATATGGAATTTTCATTCACAGTCATGTGTCACCTGTGCGTGGGTTTTTAGGCCCACAGACATGCATCGTGTGCACATGTGCTCAATTCAAAGTTATGTTCTCCGCACGTGCACTCATTAATTATTTTTGGTCTGCGTGCATGTGCTCTGTGCGCCTCTGTCTCCACTGAGACCCGCGCATCTGTGAAAAAATTCACATTGTAAAGTTGTTGAGATGTGGGGAAGGCCATTAGCCTTCTTAAAAATGATTTCAAGCATGTTTTAAAGCTACACCACACTTAGTCCCCTCTTCATATAAAGGGGTTAGTCAAAACACATAGGCACTTAGGGAGTTAAAATCATTTTCCTCTTTTGCTTTCATTTTTTCCACATGGATGGCTTGTTTTGACTCAAAATATAAGTTGGAAATCATTTTTAATCACGTTTAACTTACATTGGGACTAGAAGTTGGATAAAAGTTGCTTAGTATGCTCTTCTCTCGCGCCCCCAAGTGACCTTGAGAATCAGAAAAAGGTTGTGAAACAATTTCATCTCCCTTAAGAAGATTAAAACCTTTAGGAGAGGACAACAACCATTCTTGGGACTCATCTTAGTTTATTTTTTCAAACACATCTTAATATTGTAACGGGCCCATACATGCCCACATGCTACAAAGATAGGATAGTGTTGAAATTTACTTTCTTAGACAAATCACTAGGGAAGTTTAAAGGTTTTGTAATGGGCCCATACATGCCCACATGATCACAATCTAGGATAGTTTCAAAGTTTTTCTTAGATTACATCACAATAGGGAGTTAAAGGAATAGTAACAGACCCACATGTCCACATGCTAGCTTCCTAGGGACTTTTGAATTACGCAAGGTTGTACCAAAGGCACTTACTTAATTAGGTAATCAACACTTGTAAGGACGAAGCGAAGTCCACATGCAGCAAGGTGACACCTAATTCACTAAAAATTGGCACACTTTCACTCATTCACACACAAAAGTCACTTATCACTCACATATCTTTTTCTTGAAACATGGAGGTCAAAGTAAGTTTCCTCCAAAAGGATTCTGAAGCACCCCACCCTTTTCTTGATGAAACTATCCACTCCTAGTTAAATTCAACACCCCCAACCTCTCAAAACAACTACATCTAATTTTTTTCTAAAAAATCACTAAGTTTTCCTCCACAGAAGGTGCCAAAATAAAATTTTTAGTCTAGGTAGGATTTCAGGGATAGGCATCTAAATAACTCCCCGTTATCTGGTTCTCACATTGTCAAAACCATAGAAGTTGTCAAATAGGGAACTAAAAATCCTCCAAATTAAGTGTTCCAAACACCATAAGGTAGGGTGATACCCATGAAGGGTTGAAGGCCGAGGTATGGTTGTTCTATGCATCCCCCCTTGAGGCACCCACCTCTTGGACGAGATCCATCTCGTGACCCATTTATGAGGCCGAAAATCTAAATGTTGCACTTTGACCGAGGTACCTAGTGACCAAATTTTAGGACATCTACCCAGGTGTCAATCGTGGGTTGCAATTGCACCTTGATTGGATTTTGTGCAGCTATTGGGAAATATCACCAGCCCTTTCGGGATATGCCCCCTTTACCTCTCATTATAACCAATTATTTCATCCTTCACTAGTTTCTCTTCCGATGACTTCAGACCCCACTGTTGAGTACTAATGGAAGGTCCAGTGCTATTTGAGAGGCAGGACATTACGTCTTCTAGGACACGAGCATTTGTTTTCTTTGATTCCCCACATGGAAAAAACCCACTTATCCACATATATTCTTCTTTTCAAACCACTTTATGTATGATGCACTTCTGACTACATTTTGATTTGGATACATATATTGTGTAAAGTTCAAAATTTGCAACAAAGGATCTTGTTTCTTTATTACTCTCACCACCATTTACACACATTCACTTAGCTAGTTGGACATCATAGGGGACCCACAGAATCCCCATTGTTCCTGACGCTTGTTGAACCTCCCTCCTATCTTAGGGGGAGTGCCTGGTCTTGCCCACTCATCAACACCACCTTCACATGCTCCTGTGAGTCCTACTATTTTAGGATCAGCTTTGCTTGGTTCCACATTACTTGTGTCCACTTCCTTTCAAGGGGGAAGTACCAACCCACCTAGGCCCCCTCCAGGGTCAGGTTCACAACACACTTACACCATGGCTAGAGCTAATCCTCCCCCCCACTACAGATGCCATATTTAGCCTCTCTCAACATATCCGATATAAGCAAACTCACCAATGATCCTATATTGCATGACCCCACATGGCCTGCAATGCCCACCAAACTACCTTCAGACATACCCAAGTTTGAAGGAAAGGAAGGAGATGACCCTACCAACCATGTCCTGACTTTTCACCTATGGTGCTCCAACAACATTATGGATGATTCTATTAGACTGTGATTATTTCAATGCACACTCACTGGCCCATTGGTCAAATGGTATGTAGATGAAAAATCAGGGTCCCATGCAACTTTTGAGTCCTTGGCCAAAGCATTTTTGACCTTCTTCCAATTACTAATCCACCATGACAATGGTCTGGAACTACTCTCTAATTTCAACCACACCTCATCCACACATATCACTGATCACATTCATGAGTGGCGTAGGTGACGTAGTTTGTGAAAAGAAGAAACCACCAAACAACAGTGTCTTGATTGGTTCCTTAGATCACTTGTCTCTCTCCTCGGTAAGGATGTTGCTTCCACCTTCCCTCAATCAGAAGAAGAAGCTATCAGTAAGGCTCAACAATACGACCTCATCTATTCACAGTCAGGGTACTTATACACTGTACTTCCTGATCTCCCAAAACTTGGGTTGTTTGGCCAAGACAAACCTGGGATGTCTCATTCAGCAGATGGACTAATTGGTAATACCACTCACCATGGTCCACAACCCCAACAACCACCAATGTATGGAACACCTCAATACCCGCAAGAATATGGGGGAACTTCTTATTACCCCCCACCCCCTTATCAACAACCATACCCTGTTTCTATGCCTCCACCCATCAGTGGGCCACCGTCGGCACCCCCCATACACCCACCTATTCAAACGAGTTCAGGTACCCCCTCTACCTCAGCTTATAGTACTAGCGAAAGTGCCATGCCTTCATATGTACCTTATGGATCGTTACCCCCACATAATCTATACTTTACTTTTCCTGGTCCCCCACAACCCATCGTTCCCCCACATCCTCATGCTGGGGTGAATTTTTTTCAACCCTCTCCCATTCAGCAATATCAAAATTTCGAACAGCTAAATACGACAAATCCGACCCATCCGTCGAACAATGCCAAAAAGAAAGGATGAAATAGGAACAACAACAACCCAGGTCAAGGCAGGAATCAACACCAACATAACCAACCTTCTGAGGGCAACCAGAACCAAGGAAATCAGAACCCTCAAGGGGGCAATAATACCAAGCGTTAAGCGAGAAATAACAATAATGTTAAAACCAACTTCCCTTGTTCCCTTTGCAGTGAGTTCGATCATTACACTCATCATTGCCCCCAAATCACTGATTTCAAACGGATGAAAAACTTAGGCAGTCTACCCCATCCTCCAGCCCCACTTGCCCCTCAACAGGACCCACAACAATACATGCAACAACCCCCCTGCCGTATTGCAAAATCCTATTCCACACCAAGGTGTGATAAAAACCCAACAGGACACACAGCCTCCCCCACCTCAGGTGGGATAATACCTCAACCCAAACAATCTGGAAGATCGCACGATCCTCCTCACTAGTGAGGAAGAAATCCTTCTGCAAACACACAATCGTCAGTATCATGCACTCGCTGAGTCTCCTCCCATCCCTCTAGAGACAAACCCTGCACCAACGAGGCCCCCGTTAGTGACCCCTCACCCTAAGACAGAGCCACCTCTTCGCATTCCTCGCATCCCATTATGTAGGAATGTCCACAACCCACAGGCTAGGGATGCTCATAATTACAGTTTGGTTGATGACTTAGCACAATCCTCGTCTACCATGTCAGTCTTAGAAGTCCTTCAGAATTGTCCCACTCAGCAGAAATCATTACTTTCCTCCCTAGGGACGGTTGAACCCACAGATACTCAGCTCATTACATTCGATCTCGACAGCGGAGAACCCCACCTTCTTGCCTTGATCGCTTTTCAAATCCCAGTAAAAATATGGAACATCACAGTTCATCGGTGTATCATCGATGAATGTGCATCTACATGCATTATGTCCAAATCTGTATGGTAGAAACTTGGTTCCCCTGAACTCATACCCTCTGCCATTACCTTATGAGCTTATGACGGACGACCATCATCTCTTGAAGGGATCTTCCAAAATGTCCCCGTAGAACTCAGGGGAAAGACTATTCTCATTAACATTGAAGTTATCGATGCCCCACTCAATTATAATATCCTGTTCGTTCGTAGCTACATGTACGCTATGAAGGCAATTGCCTCTTCCATCTTTCGAACAATGATGTTCCCCCATAATGGGAAGATCGTTACCATTGACCAAGTCTCACATTACAAGCCTAAACCATCTGCCAACATCGATAACATTCTTCCTCTCATCCACACGAGTCATGACACATACCCACTCATCGAAATGGGTCTTGGAATTTTCAAAGATCCATCATTGTTAGGAACTTACCATGGAGCACCACCGCTCCTTCATCCTTCCAATCACATATGCGCTGTATGATCTAACGGAACTAACACAAAGGATACCCTTCCTCCTAGGGAGGCTTCTATGATATTTGACGTCCCACTAGTTGCAGAAATTCCCCCTCACGAGCCTCCTGCTAACTCGTCAACCCCACCAGTCCACGATTTCACCTCTCCCCAAGGACATATCCCAGTTTGGGAGATAGTTCCCTAAGACATCACTCAAATCCCCTTCTTTTACCCTCCGCCTGGCATTGAAGCTTTCTAGGTAGCTGCAACGCTTACCCTCCCTAATATGGTGTTAGCAATTCCAGTTTGGTATTTACATCGACCAGAGATGGTCCCTCGACCATCCCTCCCCTCCCAAACTGAAGGAATCCCAATGATGATTCCCATACTTACTCCCACCATACCCTCTACACCCTCACTCATTACCCCCCTGCCACAGCTGGGGGCAGGAGAAATAAGAAGGAGCCCACAGCTCCGCTTCCCCCACGCTTCCAACCCCCTTGCATGCTATGTGAGAAAGATGGACACCAAACCAACAAATGACCATCTTTACCAGAGTTACGGAATTTGATTCCACTCAATCAAACTCCCTCAACACTTGCCACTATAGCCAGTACTACCGCTACCACCCCCCATTCAAGTAGTAAAGGGTTGCGAACCAAATTTTCTTGCGCTATATGTTCAGAATATGGCCATTATACCCACCATTGCCTGGCATTGTCACGCTTTCGGCAGACATTAGCCGCAGTACGCCAAAGCTTCCAGAGCGAACCTAGTCCAGCTATGTCATCCTTACCCACAATCACTGACATCCGTTATGTCACAACTTCAGTCAATGAATGTATGAGATGCCCTTGCTCTCTATGTGAATCATTAGATCATTTTACATACTAGTGTCCTATGATCATTGAATACAGGCAACGCCAATTGACCTTGCTTCACAGACCCAAAGAATCGATAGTTGACCTAACCTTGTCACTAGAGGTCCTTCATGTCATTTCCCCTGAATCCGAGGACCTTCCAATGCCTCCATGGTTCTTGGATGACTTATCTAAGGATTCACCCCACAATCCCCCCAACTCTCCTGCTCATTTTCCTACAGACATTTTACACCCAACTATGATAGGTACTCCTTGCTCCTTTGACATTTAGTTTATGTCAAGCAAACCCTCGCAATTTCCTCACATCATTCCCCGTGCTTCTTCAACCACAGGGGGTAGCCACATGACAACAGTCACTGATATAACTCTTCACGACCCCTTGTATTCCTGTCAATTCCACTGTGACGAGGAAATACTAGAAGATTTAAACAACCTGGACTACACCATTCACGCACATGGTTTCTTTCGCTTACTACGTCATAACATCCCATTTCACTGGGATGAACATGCCCAACAGTCATTTGACAATATTAAAATGGTGCTCTCCAATGCCCCTTTAATTAGTGCACCTAACTACAACTGTGACTATATCCTCTACGTATCAGCATCAGTTGTTTCAGTAGCAGGAGTTCTCGTTCAGCTAGGTGATGAAAATCATGAGCATGTCATTTATTACGTTAGTAAAAACCTCTCAGGGCCACCCTTTAAGTATAAACACGAAGAGAAACTAACTCTTGCAGTCATCCTTGCAGTCCAGAAACTGTGTCACTACATTCTTCTTCACACAACTAAGGTTGTAGTAGATTCCAACCCTATGCAATACTTTCTCAGTCGTCGACAAATTAACGACAAATTTTCTCGATGGATTGTTATCATTCAGGAGTACGATCTTGAATTCTCAACACCCAAGAGAAAGAAATCCCTCGTTCTTGCCAAAATTGTCACGACCCTCCTCTCAGACACCACCAGTGCCCCCATCAATACTGACTTTCCCAATGAACACCTCTTTTACATCACTTCCGATGATCCTTGGTACGAAAAACTCCTCGTCTACCTCTGAACTCAAAAGTTCAGTAACCACCTTTCACGAGAGGATCGTCATCGTATTCGCCAGCAGGACCCCCGCTACCTCCTCATCGGAGAAATATTATACCGACGAGGGGTCGACACCATGGTTCGTCGATGCTTGACCGTTGAAAAGGCCGATAGAGTCTTGAACGACTGCCACAGAGGTGGATGTGGGGGCCATCTTTCAGGAATATCCACTGCTCAGAAGATTATCCGAGAAGGTTACTTTTGGCCTACCTTGTTTCATGATTGCATTCACGCCATGAAAAGATGCGAAAAGTGTCAGCTTTATGCCAACAAAGCCTGAGCATCACCTGCTCTTCTCCATCCAGTCATCATTGCTGGCCCTTTTTGTAAATGGGGCATCAACCTCCTGACTTGTAATCCCCCCTCCAACAATGGACACAAATACATTGTCATCGCGGTCGATTACTTCACCAAATGGGTTGAAGCTATGCCCACCTTCAACAATACCACTGACACTGCAGTGCGTTTTTTCTTTAACCAAGTCATATCTCTCTTTGGACTACCACTCTAACTTGTTTCTGATCATGGGAAACACTTCAAGAATGAGATTTTTTTCGAAATCTCATCTTGGTTAGGATTCTCCCACGAGTTTGCTTCACCATATTACCCTCAGTCTAATGGACAGGTCAAAGTAGTTGACAAGGTCCTCAAGACCATGTTACAGCGCACGGTTAATAAACATAAGACCAATTGTCATCATATGTTATTTTCCACACTATGGGTTTACCGTACGATTGTGAAAACAACTACTAGTTTCACACCATTTCATCTAGTCCATGCGGTCGAGGACACTCTTCCTATCGAGTGAAAAATTCCCACCTTACGCACTGCAATTGAGCTATTACCTGACACTGCTCCAATGGAGCAGTGCTTGCTGAACTTAGAGTCCTTGGATGAACATCATTGATCTTCATTATAGAACAATGAGGCAGCTAAAAAATGATCAAAGGCTACCTTTGATCAACATGTCAACCTTCGCTCATTTCGTGAAGGAAACCTTGTTCTTACTTACGATATCGCTCATGATACCTTTAGCCATGGAAAATTTGAGTCACTATGGCATGGCCCATACATTATCCAACATTGGCTCACCAAAGGCGCATACATCCTGGCCTCTCCCAAAGGCCTCTCTCTCAAAGAACCCGTCAACAGGTTATACTTAAAGAATTTTTATGCTTAAACGTAGTCATTCTACTTTAGGTTATTTTTATAGTGTTTTTAATTTTTTTCCCATCCCTCACGTCTAAACTATCATTTTTTCTATTGACAGATGCTTCCTCCACAGGCCTACCACATTGGTTACGCCGATGGTGCCAGTCATTGGACACAAAATCCAACTTCGACCACTTGGGCTCTCTACACCCCCTCACATGAAATGCTCCATTCAAGTGGCATATGTTTGGTTTTAGCGACCAATAACCAATCCAAATACACTGTCGTCATTGGCCTCCTGGCCGATGTCCAGCATCATCATATTCGTCACCTTAGCGTCTTTCTCAACTCTCAACTAGTCATTCTCCAACTCAACAATGTGTACTGCGTACGCGACGCTTGCCTCTTTCACAAATACCTATAGGTTAGACTTTTATATCGACATTTTGATTCCATTACATTTACACATATTCCAAGACAATTGAATCAAATTACAGATAACCTAGCTAATATTGTGTTAGACTGGCATATATCACATCAATCTACCTCTACACATACATAAACACATCAACAACATGTCACAGCATATATAGATTAGACATTATCAACACATTAACAAAACACATGTAAACACCACATAGATCTCAAAATGTATACTCATGTATACATAAAATGGTCCACAGTGCCATCCAAATGTTTACATACAAAAAATACAAGTATCTATAGGCCCGTGAAGCACCTCGGTACAAAATGGGCTCACCAGCCTATATACAAAAATACAACAATACATAGAGCACCACTCAAGGTGCCTCTAGAGCACCACCTCCTTCCCCTCCCTTAGGCAGTGGTCGCCCACCCACTACTGGTCCATCCTGCCCTGGAGGTAGTCGTCCTGCCATCGCAGCACCTGCTACTGCTGCCTGTCATACCATGGCTCACCATGGCAGCGGAATCCCCAAACACTACTCCAAGATGCCCTCATCCTAGATACGATACCACATGCCCTCAGGCACGCCCTGTAGCACCAATTCCAAGCGACAATGTATGTCCTCAAAATCTACTTCGACATACGCTGGAGGAGCATGTGATGGTCGGGCACCAGGGTCATCAAATCGACGTCTCCTCGCTAGTCTCTCAGGATCATCTGGTCTTGCCTCAGTTTCCTCATGCTGACGCCTCTCTCCAACCCACGGTCCTCCTCGCAGTGGTCTCTCTGGCTCTTGACGAGATGGTGCTCTCCGCAAATCCACCTCGCACCCGCAAGGTGCCACATCTGCACATACAAACAAGCAACATATAGTATCAACATCTATATCATATAAATATGTCATGCTATCTCAAAAAACATATATATCAAAATCATCAACATACCGTGACAGTCAAATACCTCCCCTGGAGGTAACACCATGTCCGGATCCTCCCGGAAGTCCACCCCAGCATAGGCGAATTGCAATATCACCTGCAGCATCTGCCACCACACCTGTGCCACATTAACAGTAAAGAAGTGCTCACCCTCACCACCACCATGGAAAATCAAAACAATTGACCACCACTTTAGTCGTAGCTCTCGCACCCCAAGTGCACCCAATAAAATCCTAGGGTGCAACATAATCACCCTCTCCAAAAACCAGGCCACAAGGATGGACACGAAGGCAAACTCTATGGTATCCATGGACCGATAGTGGTCCAGCTTCCCTACCATCCTGGCATGCAGCGTAATCCCCCAGGCAAAGTGCTCACTGGCCAACACCCTCTCCATCACACACAACTGACCACCATTGATCCACTGCATTTCAAGAGACCCGTAAACTCTCACAATCATCACTACAATACAACGATGCGCTAAGGCATCCATCGCCCCAATGCTCACGATAGTGCCAGACATAAAGTTCACCCCCGAATAGTATCTCTAGACAACTGTCGCTAGCGACACATCCCTCGGTAACACTGGCTCCACCGGTAGGGGTGTTCCCCAAAATGGGAGCCTAGTCAAAAAGTATACATCACCGCAGTGAAGGCAATCTGCTCTCCCCACACTATGAAACAATGCAGGTTCAGACTCCACATCTAGATAAGAAACTATAGGAGATACTCCTGTGCCCGTATCAACGGGCACTCAAAGAAATTCAGTAGCCCATAGGMTGCCAAAKTCGCATGTACCCCCAGCTCCTCAGTAGCCACGACGTCTCTCAGCTGGGACCAATCCCGCTCTCGCCAACTAATCGGTATCGTGTACAATGATTGCTTGCAACCGTATAAAATAGTCCTAAGTCAGCCAAATGGACCATAAACAACATTAAAAAGATAATTTTTACACTCGTCAACCTTGCCTCCAAGGCGCGGCTATTTAACCCACAGATGCGCACATGTGTTGTTCACTCCACAGGCACGTACGTATGCATGCCTATTCACTACATAGGCGCACTCTTAGGCGCCTCTGTCCATCCTTCAGGTGCGCACCCTGCTAAAAATATAGAGGTGCCTTCATGTGCCCTTGTCATGAGCACAGATGTGTTGTAAAGCGTGTCTGTCCATTACACAGCTGTGCACACATGCGCGGCTGTGCAGCCCACAGGTACACACATAGTGCGTGCCCTTTTTCCCCTTACAGGCACTCCCATGTGTACCTATCCAATGGGTAGGCATGCACATGTGTGCACCTACTTCCGGATCACCTGCGCACATGGGGGGCCGCACCCATAAAACCCCTTGTATGGCTCTCTATACAGCCCCTGCCCAAAAAAGGAAACCCTAATTCTATGCAGGATGATCAGACCACTAACCTAAATATCGTTGGTCCTTAATCAGATGCCTCGTCCTCCTCAAATCTCCAAATCTCCTCTTAATACTTCTCCTCCAGTCACTATAGAAGCAAGTACAAATGAGGTGGCAATGTAGGCCCTACAGCTACATATAGGCCTTTTCACCAAACTTCCACTCACCATACCAGGAGCTTCGGGTGTCTATTTCTTAATCTGTCTTCAGCCATGGGATCATCATCCCATCATCTACATCATGACAGTTCCTGGGCCTCTTTTCATCCTGAGCCCCTGGGATGCCATTTTTTCATACCCTGCCCAGGTATGCATGCACATATTCAAAATTATCAAATAAATGCTCATATGTTTGGTTCTCTTGAGAAATTGTTGAAGTCGGGTATTTGGTTTTCATGTGTGCAGTTACTTGGTCATCATACATCAACGCAACCCCTTCAGGTATATACTCAGTACTGGCATGTAGTCATTCCCTCTGAATCTTACTTGCATCTCCAGTCACACCCTCTGACATTTTCCTCTAGGATCCCCATTTCCGTCTCTACAGTACCAACACCTCCATTTGTGTCTTTGGTACTGTCACCCGATAGCACTCTTACCCACATGAGTTGTCCCATTCATAGCACCCTTTTGTGCCTTTGACACTCATGTTGTTTTTCAAAACCCTTTAGGGACGGGAGTCCCGATAGTCTTACATCATGTCGTGAATCAGCCACATACTCCTTCTCCTCATTTTTCTAGCTTTCCCAATGGACTCCCAAATTATCTCTTCACGGTTCTCTTTTTTGACTGCACCTCCGCAGTATCATGAACCCTCCATTTCATCCACAATCATTTTGTCCATCTACAAATTTCCCTTCATTTCACTTACCTCATACAGAAACCCACCCATGGGGCCCCCACCCTCCACCAGTTCTCCGAGCAAATTGTGCCCTACCCAAGCCAACCATATCACGTTGGGGCATCCGTTTCTGTATTTGTACACTTATCCCAAATTATTCTTTATTTATTGTACAAACACCTTTGTTTCCAGCAGTTACA
Source organism: Picea mariana (assembly GCA_032191745.1). Lineage (NCBI taxonomy): Eukaryota > Viridiplantae > Streptophyta > Pinopsida > Pinales > Pinaceae > Picea > Picea mariana. Next base: position 194,736 of record JASDQU010101138.1, on the reverse strand, counting down.
TTACCTTTTTTTCGTCCCCTTTGGCGACCTTCTTCCCTTTTTGGCCAACGCAACCCATGTCGCCCTTGGTTGGGGCATTCTTTATCATCTACCCTTATTGACATTGTCCATATATTCAGAGTATCCCACAGGCCACTTACCTCTGCCCTCTGATTTTGTTCACCTTGTACAGCCTCTGGCACAACTTATCCCCCATCTTGTTGTCCCCATGACACTCGACTTAGTTGAACTGTTGCGGCCACTTATACTTCACATATACCCCCAACCAAGGCAAGTCTTGAGTCTCCATACATCTTGACTTCGACCATGTACCTCTTCCAAATTCCTAAGCTCATCTAGTAGATTTCACGAAGCCATTTGCTTCTGGGAGTCGCATCCCCCTTTTGTTGACATCAGCACAATTTTCCAGAAGGGCGACAGTATCTTGATTCTCATTACACATCCCATGAGAGATCTCGGACGACACAAGGAGAACCACAATTGTTCCCTGCTGTCATTGACCCCCATAACATTCGACGTCAACACTTTCTCATGTTACGGTGGCTCTTACTTTGTGACTATTGTAGTTAGTTCTTATACTTGCCGAAGACCTATGAACTTGGCTGGGCTATCAATGCCTACAGAATCCATGATACTTCTTACAGATGTCACTACCTACTATTCAGAGTATGTTCCTCCGTATAATTGTCTTCTACCTTTATCACGACCACCCCCGAGGGCACTGCAGTTGTCTACATCAACACTTCATTCCTCTTTTTGAGTTACATGACACGAGCATGGGGCATGCCCACCTTGTATGTACATAGTTTATTTTTTTACACACCTTATGGAAGGTTGGTTTCTACAGGTTCCCTTCTCCCTCCAATGGGGCACTCTTGACAATCCCACTATTGCTCTCTCTTACAACAACACTCTCGGTAGAAGAAACATTGATGGATTTCGGCTATACATATGCTCCTAACCTCATCCATTAGGGGGCATCTGTTATCACTGAAATTTCGTCCACAAATGGTTAGAAGAATTCAGCATCGCCAAACAGTTATGAGGTCATCCATGGACCTGAATTAACACAAAATCATTCACAAAGGGTCAAAACTATACAACTAGTGAAAAAATTAAAGGGTGCTATGAAGACACTGGGTGCGCACGCACATGCGCAAAACAGAAATGCAAGATTCGCACACATGCACACAATGCATGACTGTTGTCGCAAAAAGACATGCACCTGAGAAATGATGCATTTATGAGAGTGGTTGGCCTCCCACCCACTTCTTGTTCATCTTCCCAGTTGATTTGATACTCAAATATGGACTCGATTTGACTGGGTGGTTGGTTAAAGACCTAGAAATGCCCTAATTAGCCTCTTTACACACTACAAACTAGTTGGACAATAACTCAAAGGAATGCTATAAAAAGGCCATGGATACACTTCATTTTTCAAGGAATTTCATAGCAAAGTTATGCTGCCATTATTCTCTTGAGGAATCTTCTATCCTTGCCAAGAGTATACTTGCATCATTGCTTTGGGCAATCCATCTCACCCCTTGAGTGGATTAGCAAAGAGTTCTTTCACCATTTTCATTTTTATTTTTAAAGTTGTAAGAAGAGCTTATTTGTGGGGATCCAAGAGCCCTCCCTTGGAGGAAGAAGGGACTCATATTCCCCTTGCTTCTTGGTGTTTTCTTTCACTAACATCAGCATTATCATTGGTGACATGGGTCTCATTGTTTCTTTTGTCCTTATGTTCCTACGTTTATAAATTTAGTTGTTGTTTTATTTCTTAGTTTAATTCTTAGTTATTGTTTTATATTTTTTTTTCTAACCCTTTTCCTTGCAACTGTCCTTCTTAGCAAACCCAACTAAGCTTGCAAGCACCTCTATTTTTCTCACTAAAGTGATGAAAGAGGCACAACATTGAGGTTTGATAGAAACATAATTTGATAAATTTCTTCCATTCTAGGTTCTGTATATCACATGGAAGCTGGAGGATCTGCATTAACTGATCCAAAATTTCCATGCCCTAGGAGAGGAGGGGATCACAGTGAAAAATCTTGTTCCATGATAAATTGCATATAAAAACCAACAATAAATGGATAAAGAGGACATAAGTCACCAGCAGGCCACACTACATGAACATGTTAGTGCACTTTCAATATGCGCGTTTGGTCAATCTTAACAATGGGAAATGCTACAAACCCATCCTTCTCAACAAACCTATGCACTACCAAGACAACACTTCGAATATCATTTCTAGAAGTTACAACCTCGAGTGTATATATCTTTGAATACAATGTCTTCAAGCTTGGCAATTCGATCCTCATTGCCTTAACCAGATCAAGCTCACGACTTCTATTGTATCAAATTGCAAGTGTTCCATATGTAATATTATTTAACTTCATAAATTTATTTTCCATAGCTTTAACAACTGTCATGCCATGAGTTATTCCTCTCTCAAAAACCACATCTTTCCAACAACCATTATATGTTATGAGTAATGGCTCCTACCCAAGGCTATGCATATGTGAACATGCTCATCCAAATCATATTTTCTAACAACAACCACATCTTTCCAGCAACCATTATATGTTATGAGTAATGGCTCCTACCCAAGGCTATGCATATGTGAAAATGCTCATGCAAATCATATTTTCTAACAACAACCACATCTTTCCAGCAACCGTTATATGTTATGAGTAATGGATCCTACCCAAAGGCTATGCATATGTGAAAAATCTCATGCAAATCATATTTCTAACAACTTGTATGGCATCATTGAAAGGCTATCTCAAAACTATCAAACATGGAATGCAAGTGATCTACTTCAAACTTAGCACATTGATCTCTCGTTGTGAATATCAAATTTGGGTCAAACATGGAATGCAAGTGATCTACTTCAAACTTAGCACATTGATCAATTGTTATGAATATCAAATTTGGGTCAATGAACGAGACTTAATATAAGATATCAATTTGGGTCAATGAACGAGACTTAATATAAGATATCAATTTGGGTCAATGAACGAGACTTAATATAAGATATCATTTTGGGTTGTGAATATCAAATTTGGGTCAATGAACAAGACTTAATTTAAGATATCATTTTGGTTAGGTCAACCCCAAACATTTAGATAATAAAGTGGTCATATGGAAACAAATATAGAAACATGGTATGATATCTTAATACATTGGTTTTTGGTGTGGCACGAAGTGATGCCAAATTTTGGAAAACGGAGTAATGAGTGCAAATATGAAATGGTTAATAATGTGAGGAATGGGAAAAAGGACCATTTTAAGTGATAGGTGGAGAATCATTACAATTCTGCCAAGTACCATGTTAACCTTGAAATATTTTGGAAAACGAAGTTATGAGTGAAAATATGAAATGGTTAATAATGTGAGGAATGGGAAAAAGGACCATTTTAAGTGATAGGTGGAGAACCATTACAATTATGCCAAGTACCATGTTAACCTTGATAAAAAATTGTAATGAACTTGTAACTTGTCCTACATGCATAACTAAGTGATGTTATCTATTAGAAAATCCTCATCACAATTTATAAATATTCTTGAATATAGAAATATTTAAAGAAATCTTCTTTAAAATGTGTATCGATAGTGTAATGAGGGGGAGCTTCGCAATGCTTTTCCGGCTAATAAGTCTTGACCTAAATTTTGGTTAAAAGGCTATACACTATCTTCGTAGTCTCTAGGTTCGAAAGATTATAAACTTTTAGACCATATTTATACCCAATAAAGATACACTTTTGTTACACATTATTTTCATCATCCCTATGACCGTTAAAGATGTAAACCTATCTGTTTCCTTCAGAGGGGTCAGTGGCTTGAGTTCTTGAAGAAAGAAGGGAGAAGAAATTTTCCTGAGAGAAGAAGTTGCATTCTCCTTTGGAAAAACCCTATTAAAGAGGATGTTCTCAAGTTGTTATATAGGGAGGGTGCGAGAATGTATGATTCTCACAGGCTGCACCATAGTTGGGTTGCGAGAGGTTTGCAGGTTGCTCTATAAGAAGGGTACGAAAATGCTCATACGTGGGAAAAACGAGCATCTTCTCAATGCTTCTAGAAGGAGAAGCTTTCATGGTAAGGTGGCATCCAAATGGTTTGGATCTTACTCTCTTTCATGATCTAGTGGGATCATCCTAACCTCCTCATCTTATCCTCTTTAACTTATAAAAGGAGAGGAGCTCTCATCAAGAAAGTTAGTTGTTTTTGGCTTGGGATTGTTAGCTTGGTTAGAGTGGCTTTGAGATTTGATTTGTCAAGATAGATTGTGAGTAGCTATCAGATCCATGGTTTCAGAATCCTTGGAGAAATAAGTGTGTGGGGAACGAAGGATAGTTGGAAGGGACCTTACGACATCAAGGCCATGGTTGTAATCGATCTTTCACATTTAATATGATACAGTAATATGATTCTTTCTTATAAAGTTTGTTGTATTTTATTGTATGATTCCTTGATCACATACATAGGTTTATATTGAGTTTATTCTATTACTATCACTTTGGTTGGTTGCATTCTTTTGCAGGTTCATCATTGTATGAGCATTGGAACAGAGCTAGGATGGTGATGGCAAGAGGAAGCGACGTTTAAACGGTATGTCACCTATCCCTCTTTAGTTAGTAAATTCAATATTTAAAACTTAAGGAAAGCGTCATGTTCTAGTGTGTTTTTTTCTAGATCTAGGTGGATCTAGGGAGATCAGTTAGTGTCCGCACCTACCAATTTATCCAATAACAACTTTTCAGCCTTTTTATCTAGCTTACTCCTATTTTCCTTTGGAACGTGAACATAGGCATCACAACCAAATACCCTAATATGTGTAAGAGAGAGTTTCTTACCATTCCATACCCCATGTGAAGTATTGTATTCCAAAATTCATGAGGGTGATCGATTCACTATCTAACATGCAATACCCACTTCCTCTACCTAGAATTATTGTCCTAACCCAACACCAATGAGCATGCACCTTAATTTTTCCATCAACATCATGTTCATCCTTTTTGCAATTCCATTGTGTTGAGCTCAATATGGAGTAGTCTTATTCCTTTCCATAACACACTTCGTATAGAATTATTCTAATTTGTTTCAACAAAATTCTGCACCATTATCCATTATCAACGCCTTAATTCTCTTGTCTCTGTAGTTATCCACAAGAGCCTTAAACTATTTGAATTTATCAAATAATTTATATTTATTCATTAGGAAATAAATCCATGTATTCCTCAAGAAGTCAACAGTTAATGAGACATAGTACACATATTTTCCCACTTATCAAACTGACATAGGTCCAAACACATCATTGTGCAACAATTGTAAAATTCTCTCTTCCCTCATTACACCAAAGGGGAATGTTACTCAATTTTTCTTCCCATATACACAATGTTGACAAAAGTAAAAATCGAAAGAGAAGTTAGGCATACCTTCAACCATACCTTTACTATGTAGTATTGGAAGGACTTCTCTTTGATATGCCCTAGTCTTTGATGCCACAACATAATATTTTTTCCAGAGATTGTAGGAGTTATTTCTTCTTCAGCTCCTATTAAACCCRTCACTAATAGCATTTTATAATATCTTATACACAGTTCTAATCCAAACTCCCTTCAAYAACACCATTTCCCCTCGAACCATCGTGTAGGTTTCTTTATCAAATACAATTTTTACCCTTGCATCGTTCATTTTGCTTACATAAATCAATTCTTTTTCCAACCGTAGGATGTGCAGAACATGAGAGACTGCTTTAATCCTTTGATCCATTAGCTTCAACTGGAAKTTTACTTGTCTGGTTATTTTTATTGTTGATTCATCACCTAATAAAACATCAGCTCCATCATACCTTTCATATTCGCAAAACCAGTCCCTGTGATGATTCATATGAAAGGATGCACTTGAGTCAATCAACCATGCCTAATGATCTACATGTGTTATTGAAGAATCCAAGTACACATCCCCTCCTTCATCCATGATTGTTTTTCTTCTATAGAAGGGGGATCATCATATCCCTTCCCTCTCTCAACACTTTTGGATCTACATTGTTTCTTGTAGTTTCCTTCTTTTCCACATCTCCAACATACCTTTAAAAAATTTCCCAAAGATTTATATCATCCCATAGATTTAGATATGCTACTTGAGGACTTAGATCAATTTCTTTCCTTGGATCGTCCTCTTTCAATTAAGGCATTTCTATTATAGATTTGCATGTTTTTTTGTCTCATATCCTCCAAAAACAAGGATGAGACTAAATCATTGAAAGTTAGAGTAGTTTAATTACTACCTATGGCCACAACCACACTATCCATGAGTTTGGTAAAGAGAAAAATAAAATGATGCCCCTATGTTCATCATAAATATTAATATAGATAGATAAGAGCCGACTCACCATAGTATTGAAGCCGTTTAGATGCTTTGTCATCGAGTCTCCATCTTTTATCCTCAGGTTGTAAAACTTCCTCCCCAGGAACAATTTTTTTACTAGGGACTTTGAATGATACAACGCCCCTCACTTATCACATAATAACTTGATTGTAGCTTCCCCTCACACATCCAATAATACTAAGTATGAGAGACACAAACGAATTGTGCTCTTTGCCTTGATAAAAAATTTTCCATTGTTTTGTTGAAATTCATGTCGGTGCAATATCTATATCCACAATTATCCACTAATCGTTTTCCACCAACATATCTTCCATCTTGAGCTTCCACAACTCAAAAAAAATTTCATTAAATTTTTCAGATCTCTATTTTTGAATTTCTTGCTATTTCTTATCTCCACGAGAATCGATATTGTAGAGCTCCCACTGTAACAAGGTTTACGACATACCTGATTCAAAACCTTAGCCAAAAAGGCATCCCCCTAAAGAAAATAATTGGTTTGATACCAAATGTATATGTCAACCATGTACAATTACTTATTTCAAATAGATTCTTAGTAAGAACAAAATAGATACGATGGCACACACACATTACATAGATATTTTATCCTCAAACCCAAACTAGGAAAACCAACAACCTATTTAGATTTGCACCTCTAATATTTTATTTATCGTATATCTTCATTGTTTCTAATACATATATAGAATCCTATGATGTCCAAATCCCTTAATCCATTGACTCTGACTAGTGAACAACTGTGATTCCTTAACTAGAATTAGAAGACCGCCACTAAAACATGGATGCAAAGACTACCAATTTATTTTCGGGGTCTTTTCCCCTGAACCCCTGTGCATGGGGGGACACCCCCTACACCCCACTAGATAGGGGGCCTATGCCCCCTATCACCCCACTGCATGCCTAACATGACACAAACACTTGTTCATGCAAAGAATATAACACATACCCAACACACTAGATCCATAAGAGCAATGCATATCTAGAAATGGGGACTAAAAGTATGGTCCATAACCAACCAAAAGGAATCTGGAGATACCACCTACTCCCCTCATTTATACGTATACATCTAAGTATAGAGGAATAGAATATATGCGTACAAATATAACCACACTTTTGTAACATATCGATACAATGATGCATACATATGATGGGTCACATATGTTG
>JASDQU010101138.1:147700-177650 GCA_032191745.1 Picea mariana | reverse complement strand
GCTCACTTTAGTCTCCATTTCATACCCCCCCCCATTGTTAAAGGTAGAATAGTCAGGGGGGTCTAGAATTCGCTTTCCATTGTTGATCTACGTGATGCTATATCAACCGTTGATCTTAGCGCGCTCTTTATTCTCCATATCGGACCCCCCCCCGCCCAACCGTTAAAGGTAGAACATTCAAAGGGGTTTGGAATTCGTTGTCCATTGTTGATCTACACACTGCTAGATCAACCGTTGATCTTAGCATGTTCCTTATTCTCTAGGCATGAACCAAAAATGTGTAGTGTGAACTTAGGATATTGCTCTTTTTGTGGGTTTTTCGTTACTTCCCTTTTCCTTTTGTCACCATGGGATTAGGAAAAAACAAACTTAACATCAACATCATGAATTTTCTTCAAACATCAAGCATATTTATTGAAGGAAAAATTGGCTAGCCTATGCCCTAACCTACCTACATACACTTTTAGCCCAGATTAGACTATTGGGCTAAGAAATTACTCTACCTTGTGGATATTTGATCAATATTAGACAGTTTGATCAAATTTATTCACTAGCTAACCTAACTACCTAGTTAAGATTAAACAATTTAGCAAGGATTATTCACTAAACCTATCAACATAAATTCAAAGAGACTTCACCATGATTAAATTGTTTGGATCAAGTCATTGTTATTGCGTGGGGATTTTATCCATTTTCTTTTATGCTCTCTTTTATTCTTTTTCTTTTTATTTTTTCTTTCTTTTCTTTTCTTTTCTTTTTTCTTTCTTTTCATTTCTTTTTTCTTTCTTTTCATTTCTTTTTTCTTTCTTTTCTTTTATTTTCTTTTTCTTTTTTCTTTCGTTTCATTTATTTTTGAAAATAATTTGCAGGAATGAAATATTATTTTCAAGACAACATACAGCAATAGTGAAAATTTTCCAGTCACCAGATGATCCTATAAGTTATAGGGTTATAACAGTGGCTCCACCTAGGGATGGTACTCTCCTTGTGAAGTGCCAAGAACCTTCTTTCTGATGTCGGTAAAGGCTTCCTCTGTTGATTTATTGCTGCTATCGATTTTTGTTTTTATTTTGGGAACTTGGTGGCATTGGTCAGTGGCTTAGGGCCTTCTCTGCGGGCTTCAACCACCCAATCAATATCACCTACACAAAACCTGAATGAAAAGGGAAATGGTATGTACAATGAATATGGATTCATGAGATCTCTATTGGGGAGGCAAATAATGCTTCAACATCCTTCCATTAACTAGTCCACCTGGCAGGTCTGTTCCATCAATGTTTTTTAGCAAAAATAAATTATTTCATCTGAATGCTTGAATGGTGTAAGGGCCTTTCCATAAGCTGTCAAATTTTCCATGCTTAACCTTGTCCTCATTTCTAGAATCCCATTTTAGAGCCAGGTTGCGTAACTCAAAATCATCTTCTTTAGTCCTTCTATCAAAAGTCTTTTTGATGTTCTCTTGGATGACCTGAGTTTTTTTCTAGACTTCCTCTCTAGATTGTGTTAAGTGGATCATTTGATTTATCCTTCTATGGACATCATTTGGCTCTACCTGTGTATCCTTCAATAGATTCATGATAGGGACACCTAAGGAAAGGGGAAAAACTTCTTCAATACCATACACCAATTGGTATGGAGACATGCCTATTGATCTTTTGGTGCTTATTCTATCAGCCCAAAGCACGAAAACCAACTTATTATGCCATGATTTTTTATTTTCTTGCAGTGTTTTCCTGAGAATGTTCACCAGACTTTTGTTTGAGGACGTAGCTAACCCATTTCCTTGAGGATAATAAATTGTTGAGTGTCCCAAAGTAATGTGGTATTGGCTACAAAAATCTATGAGTCTTTTGGATCCAAAGGTCCCTGCATTGTCAGCTATAATTTTTCTGGGGCATCCAAAATGAGAAAAGATATTAGTTTCTAAAAATTTAATGATAACAATGTCAGTTGCTTGCCTACATGGCACAACCTCGATCCACTTGGTGAAGTAGTCCATGGTCGTGAGGATCCACTTGTGTTGGCTCAAGGAGGATGGATGTATTTCTCCAATAAATTCTAAACCCCATTGTTGGAAAGGGGCTTCAACTGAGATGGGTTTCATGGGGAGAGGCATCAACTTCATTTTACCTTTGAAGACCTATCATTTAGACAAGAAGTAAATTTTGATGAACATCAGCGAACAATGTAGGCCAGTAGAAACCAACTCTTAAAATCTTGTTAGTTGTGGTCTTCCAACTCAGATGTCCACCACAGTCTCCTACATGGAAATCCTGTAGAACTTTTTCATCTTCGTCTTTCAATAGGAAATTAAGAAAAATACCACCAGGATATTTCCAATAAAGATTACCTTCTAGAATACAAAATTTCAATGCTTTCAGTTTGATAAATCTAGCTTTGGTCTTAGCTAGACCAGGAGGAGCTTGTAAGTTATGAAGTACAAAAATGAGGTCTGCATATGAAGGAGAGTTTAAGAATACCTCCTTAACATTTGGAGTCTCCTTCTCTTCCTGTTCGTCAACTGCAGCCAAAAAATTAATATCTAGAGCATGAAAATTAGATTCAACCATTAGTTTGGCCAAACCCTATCCTTTGATCAATTTACTATGTTTTATTTCAATGTCATACTCTAGAAGAACTGCAATCCATTTTCCTCTCCTACCATCTGGATTATCCCGAGTCAGGATATCCTTTACCACTACGTTTGGAACGTATGCAATTGTGTGAGAATGGAGAATATAAACTCTGAAATCCTTTATGGCCTTTACCAGGGAAAACACTTGTTTCTCGATTATGTTGTAGTTCAATGCAGTGTCTCTTAGAGCTTTACTGAAAAATGTTATGGGTTTTTTGTACCCTTCATTGGTTTTATGCAACAACACTGCAACTATGGTGTGTTCAAATGCAAAAGAGAAAAGATAAAAGTCTTTGGTATAATCTGGGCTGATCAAAACTGGGGCTTGGGTGAGTGCATGTTTCACCTGCTCAAATGATTATTTGGATTTAGTGTTCCATTTGATTTTTGTGTCTTTTTTCAACATATTAATGATTTTCCTAAGAAGTTCATCCAAATTGGGTATCAACCTTCTAAGGAAAATTATTTTGCCGATGAATGATTGTAGCTCTTTGATGTTCCTAGGGTGTTCCACCCTTTGGATGGCTTCTATCCTGTTGGGATCTATTTTAATTCCATCTTTAGATATTATGTGTCCCAACATCTTTCCTTCCTCTAAACCGAAAAGAGACTTCTTTGGTTTCAATGAAATCCCTAATTTTCTGCACTTCTCAAACACGCGTCTGAGATGCTGCAAGTGTTCTTCGTTAGATTGGGAGTATACAATCACATTATCTAGAAATATGACTATAAATCTTCCAATTTCATCCACAAAAGCAATATCCATTTCCCTCTAAAAAGTGGCACCATCATTCATCAAGCCAAAGGGCATCTTCACGTACATGAAGGTTCCCCAGGGTGTGGTAAATGTTGTCTTCTCTTGATATTTTGGGTGGACAAGGACTTGGTTGTAGCCTAAGAAACCATCTAGGAAGGAGATCATACTAGCCCCAAATACCTTTTGAAAAATGTGATCCATTTTGGGCAAAGGGTAATTGTCTTTGAGGGAGATTTTGTTTAGATTTCTGAAATCTATGCAAAGTCTGATCTCGCCAGTTTTCTTCCTGGTTGGAACTAGGTTAGACACCCATTTGGAAAATATCAAGGGGACTATAATTTTTTCATCATACATATTTTTGATTTCTTTCTCTATCAGGGGAAGAAAATTGGGATTGTTTCTCCTAAGTTTATGCCTAAAAGGCTCATGTTCTTCTTTTATGGGAATCTGATGTTGTATGATACTTGTGTCATAGGATTTTAAGTCCTCATAACCCCAAGCAAAAACATCCACATATTCCTTAAAAATTTCAATGTATTTGTGTTTTTTCTCAGGGGGAAGAGATTTAGAAAGTTCGATCATCTTGGGCTTTCCTTCTGTTCCTATGTTGTACTCTTCTACCTCTTTACCACTAGCTTCAATTTTCAATTTTTTGGCTACACCGTTAAAATTGAAGAAGTCTTCCAATGGAACTAAACCTCTAGGTAACACATTATTTTTCAACTGTAGAATATCAAAATCTATCTCATTTTCATTCAATTCATCTACATCTACTTTATTTTCATTCAAACCTTTGGAATCTACATTATTTACACTACCACTTTCAAAAACAGATTTATTTACAATCTCATCATCACTTTCTAAATCTATGTTTGTACATTCGAAATCATTCTTATAATGTAGGAAGTCTTCAATTTGATTGTCATTTCCAAATACCTACCAGTATATGATGTTTTCAGGAACGGTTGGTCTGCAGTTTGCCTCCACTATGTACTTGCAAGTGGGATGGAAAAGAATTTTATAGGTAGTTGTTGATGTAGCCAGCCCATCTGCAAGTATGTTTTGTCCTCTAAGCATTACCTGCAAGTCGATTTCAGTAAAGCATTGAAGTGCATCTAAAACAACATTTCTATGGGCTCTAAGTCTGGGATGTTTAGCTACATACGCACCTTTCATTTGCTTGTTAATCAATTCAGAATCACCCCTTACCATTATCTGTTTGGCACCAACTTTCTTCAGTACTTTCAGGTAGAGCATCAAAGCTTTGTACTTAGCTATGTTGTTAGTGCATTGGAAATTCAATTTGTAGGAATGGCTCTATGAACACCTTGATCTATGATTATGTAACCAAAATCCAACTCCGAATCCCTCTTTGCTCATTGCACCATCGAAATCCATGCTCCAAACATCTACTGGCAGTTCCTAACTTTCCACAGTTTCAGCATTTCTTGCCTCGACAATTGCTTTATTCTCTTTCGAATTGAGCGTATCATCTTCCAGTTGAGCGATTTGTTCTTCCAAATCACCATCATTGTAAAGGATGAAAGAATCCATATCAGAGTGTGCATAGTATAGTGGGTAGTTGTGTGGCTTGTCCTGACTACTGACCATATACTTCATCATGGTTTCTCTGTACAGTCTCCTCTGTTGTTTGAATACCGGGATGGTGGTGTAGGAAATATCTAGCTGCAGGGTTCCTTTCAGCTTATCTCCCCATGATATTGACAGTAAAATACCATATTTTTGGGGAATATCTGCAACTACTATATCCATTACCATACTCTTTGCTGGGATTTGATATAGGGTGATGCATAAGTCTTTAATTAGGCGTATACATTTGACCTTGCTCGAGTCAAAAGAATGCAAATCTTTGTAGGGTCTGGTGACCTCGAGTCCCAATTTTTCCATCACGACTTTGGGCATCAGGTTGGGAGAGGAACTTGAATCTAGCATAACATTGTGTAATATCAACTTGTGAATGTTTAGGCTGATGTAAAAAGGTGTTGTGACACCATTATTAGTTTGACCATCAACTTCAGGGCCAAACAGGCACTGTGGTCGGTCATCAACAAGATTTACCATGTCTGATCTATTACAGATCCAACATTCAAAACCTTAGTACCTATATCAGGATCAATGCTTAAATATTCAATCACCTGTGACCTGTAAGCATTCTTGTTCATCAACTCGGAGAGGGGAATGGGAATATTCAATTTAGCTAGTTCCCCTTCAAGGTTGAAGTAGTGGAAGATTTTCTTAGGGTTTGTACTTCTGGTTTATCTATCGGAGCTCTATTTCCAAGTGCCCTCTGTTGACTGGTTGATGAAACTTTGGTCTGATTTTCTCTTTGTAGAATTTATAGAGTTTTTTGTGCAAGAGACTCAACATTATTTCTCTAAGGGACTTTCTTGGGAGAGTTTTCTAAGATTTTCTTGGTTTCAACTATTCTCTTTGTTTGAGCAGCCTTCTTTGTTTCAACAGAATTTTTTGGAGGGTTGTCATTTTTCCTCTTGCTCCTCAGGTTATACTTCCTATGGACCTCCATTATAGAATTCTCAAAGGCCTGTTATTCTGTTTCTTATGCTTCCCCATTGACCTTTGTTTGTGAAAGGAGAAAGATCTCTTTCTCTTCCTAGGTAAGAAAGATGGATTTGTCATCATGAACGCCCATGAGGCTTATATGAGTGTCATCAAACTCCTTGATTACATCCTCCCCATCATCATTGTAATTCTCCTGGAGGGGTGGTATGATCTGCTGATCAAGCCCCCTCTGTTCTCTTTGATCCCTAGGATCTCTCTGTCATATCTGGGGTGGATTTCTTCTGAAGTTTGGGTTTCAAATTTGAGGAGAAACTTGGTTCTCCCTAGGTGGGTTTCTGTCAGTTATAGTGAGTCTCTCCATCATTTTCTCCATAGATCTGTCTAGAGAATATAGTTTGGCATATGATAAGGAAGTAGAAGGCTCTTCCTTGATGGTGACCCTCCTTTATGTTCTCTGCCCAGCCCTTATGCCCAAAATATTTGCTTCCACACTAACAATGCTTTTCTGCATGTCTTCAAAAGTAACAGAGTTTCTTTCCCTTAGTTGATACGACATGTCAGCGTCGAATCCATCAGGAAATTTTAGCAATTCTAGGCCTTGAGGTGGTTTGATATCAGCTAGAATTTCATTCTATAGGTTATTGAAATGGGTGCAGTAATCTTGCACTGTCTCTCCTTGGTTCCTTCTTATATTCTCATATTCTGATAAGATCTAAAGAGGATTCTTCTTTACCTCCCACCTATCAAGGAAACTTTGATGAAAAGTAGAAATATCAGTTATGGAACTAGCATGTAAGGTTTTGAACCACTTTTTTACTTCTCCAGTTAGACTCTATGCAAATAATCTCATCTTCACATTAGCTTCATCTACTTCTTGTAAATCAAAATAATCGTTCATTTTGTCAACATGTTGTTGTGCATTCAGAGGATGTCACACACCCACAACGACAACCTTGATTTTTTGTCTTTTTCTTTGAGGGACAGAATACCTGAGACTTCTATGGGGCCTAGCATAGACCCTCCCTTCCGTTATCCTCCTCCAAATGACCACAACCTGGCCTTAGCGCAAGTGCCTTTCACAACTCGTGACTTGGGAGTCAAGACTCTTGACTCCCCTTTCTCCAAACACCGATACCCAAGATACAATACAGGTATGGCTCCTTCCTCACTAGCACCTGCTACATGTAACCGTAGGCTAGGCTAAACACTAGAACCACTTGCAACTTCGCTAGTTGAGGTGTTGAGCCCTCGTGCTCCTCCTTTGCGAAATATCGAGATGCAAGAGGTCAACATTACATGGACTCTACCAAAGCGATGCGCACACGCCACTTGTCTCCTCCGCTATACTCTGCTCACGAGTTGTGCCGCTACCACCCGTCGCACAAGACCTCATCTCTCGGCGTTTTGCAGTCTTAGCGATCAGGGTGCAACTTCTTCATCCTGCGAAACCTCGAGCCACGATAAGTCAACAATGGGTTGACTCTTTCCCAGGTGACAAGATTCCACCACCAGTCACCTACTTCCTAGGCTAAATATGAGCACTACTCACATCTCGTGACTTCACGAGTTGGAGTGTTGATCCCTCGTGCTCCTCCTTTGTGAATTCTCAAGATACGATAAGTCAACAATGGGTTGAGTCTTTCCCAGGTGACAAGTGTCCATCACCCGTCACCCACTCCCACCTTTCTCTGGGTGCTTGCTGTTATGCCACCTGTCAACCATGTGGTCCCTACTTACGGATGGGCCATGTGTTTGCATGAGCCCTCGACGTTTGGCACTTCGCAACTTCTATAGTTGAAAAGAAACTCTCTCAAGTTTTGAATCCCTGATAGGCGATAACCATGAAATTTTTGATCCGACGGTTCTCTCGTGGCCTAGATCCAACAGTCACAATCGCGCCACGATCTTGCGAATCATGAGTTCATGCAGTCCTACCCTTGACCACTCCAATTCGTGAGTCAGAAAAATGCTTCTCTCCTACCTATACAAAGGCTAAGATCGATAGTCAATAGGGCTCCATCAGATCCTTGGATCTATGGTCCTGGATCCCATCGCTACTTGCGAAGGCTGAAAGGGTCGAGCTGTTAACGCATGTGCTCCTTCTCTAGATCCATTGGTCTTGACAGATCTGGGGTATTCCTAAAAGGATTCCGGTCGTTCGTCAGCCAAATGATAGGGTATTCTCTCTTTCTATAATTGTGTTGGCTATCCCTTCTGAGCTTGAATCATGAAATTCAACTTCTCGGGGCTTCAAACTCCGATGACTTTGAGACCTTAGAGAGCTACCCTTCTGGCCCTAGACTTAACAATTTGTACAGAAACCAACGATGAAATACAAGAATACACATGCATCCATTATTTCCAGTTTAAACACCAAGCAATCATTCTAGACAGAAATTATTATGGGAATATAAACATAAGCATGCATTCATGATATTCAGTTCAAAATACAAGGTATAAAACACTTATCAGATCTACCAGGTGTGATGCAATTGTTGATAGGGTTGCTCGTTTCCACCCAACTATAGGCTCAATGACTCCAAATAGATTTAACACTAGCCACCCCCAAGCTAGACCACGATGCTTTGAGGTTCAATCTCCTACTTCCAGCTCAACAAAAATCAAGGACGAAGGTTACTCTTCTTCTCCTGAAACATGAAAATAATCCAGGATGAAGGTTACTCTCCTTCTCCTGATATAAGAAAATAAGCCAAGATGAAGGTTACTCTCCTTCTCCTAATATTCAAAACTCCCTGCGTTTCCATGGTTTTCTCCAGTTCCCTTCCGTGATCTCCGTCACGCGTGCTCTTCTCTCCCCCTACCACGTTTCCTCTCTTGCCAATTTTTGTCTACAAGGTTGTGTGTGGTGCGAATTTCCTCATTCGTGGTCAGGTTTGAGGGCTGTTACGGATGGTTGTTTCACCCCCATCCCCTCATTAACTCTTTAAGGAGCCTCCCCACCTACCAATCTGACGGGAAATCCATTCCAGGATCAGAGAGCTTCTTTATTTTTTGAGCAAGTATAAACCAATACGGTACTGGCTCGGTGTAAGTTAACCATTCTAGGTCCCTTCCACCACCTCTCATTAGCCATCGCAGTCTCTTTTAGTGAATCCCCCTCCTAGCAGTTATGCAACACATATTCATAACATAATTTACATTCATCGACCTTTTATGTAAAGGTCCGTCAAATCAAACATTCACATCTTTGAGTTTCCATAGTTCTTGGCCAATATAGTTATTTTTACAAACTGGGGGAAACAAGGTGTTACAATTCCCTCCCCCTTAAAGGAACATCGTCCTCAATTTTCTATCTATCAATATGACGTGTATGTACAGAATTAAACAAAATAGGATATGCATGTTTCATGGCATCTTCCATTTCCCACGTAGCCTCATCTGGGCCAGCATGTTTCCACTGCACCTTGACCTGTGCAATGGTTCAGTTCCTGAGTGAGGTTTCCTTTCTGTCTAGTATGCATTGAGTTTCTAGCATGAATTCTCCCTCCGGTTCCACTTGGATCACAAACTAGTCAATTATATGATTAGAATCATGTACATATTTCTTCAATAATGAAACATGGAAAACATTATGTGCTTTTACTGTGGGAGGAAGTGCTAGCCTATAGGCTACAGGTCCCACTCCATCTAGAACTTCAAAGGGTCCACAATACCGAGGTGCCAACTTGACACAAGCTTCCATCCTCAGGGAACTCTTCCTAGGACTAAATCTGAGATATACATGGTCTCCCGTCTTGAATTCTCTTGGAGTTCTCTTTCGGTCGGCATAACTTTTCTGTCTGTTCTCAGCGACCTTTAGATTTTTTTTTATTTGAGTCACTTGTTGTTCCATTTCTTTCAACATGTCAGGTCCAATAGTAACTTTGTTCACCGGATTAATCGAACTGATAGGAGTGTTGCACGGTCTACCATAGAGGACTTCAAAAGGGCTCATCTTCAGGGATTCTTGGTAGCCATTGTTGTAGGCGAATTCCACTAGTGGCAGGAAATCTTCCCACTTTTTGGGTTGATGCATTACATGCATCCTTATCATGTCTTATAATATTTGGTTCACTATTTCCATCTATCCATCAGTTTGAGGATGATAGGTTGTGCTAAACAGTAATTTGGTCTCCAGACCAACCATCTAGGATTTCCAAAAGTTGGAAGTAAATTTTGTGTCTATGTCAGACACGATCTCTTTAGGCATACCATGTAGTCTGAATATCTCCTTCATGAATATGTGGGCAACGTCTATTGCCTTGCAAGTCAACTTGATGGGGATAAAATGAGTGGACTTTCTCAATTTATCCACCACTACCATGATGGCATCATTTTGTTTAGTCTATGTTGGTAATCTAGTGATGAAATCCATGGAGATGGTTTCCCATTTCCATTCCAGGATTGGAAGGGGTTGTAATAATCCTACTAGGTGTCGGTGTTCTGCTTTAACCTGTTGGAACTCTATACATTTGGCTAAGTACTCAGATATGTCTTTCTTCATTCCAGGCCAGTAGAATTGTTTCCTTGTGGCTGTGATCATCTTCTGGTATCCTGGATGACTAGTATATGGTCTTTTATGTAGTTCATCCATTATGAACCTCTTCAAGTCATCACAATCTGGAATATAAAATATTTTTCTGTAAGTCAGTAGACCTCCATCTATCATATGGTAGCCTTCATACTTTATCCCTGTGGGTTCTTGCTCCAGGTACAAGGTCACGGTCTGGAAGAATGTGTATGTTTCTTGCACATTCCTGACTCTTTCCTTGGTATTCGTCTCGCAGGTGCTCACCCTTGTCAGGTGAATTGTTTTCATACTTCTACTAAGGGCATCGACCACCTTATTTTCCTTTCATCCAACATGTTTGATTTCAAAATCAAACTCACTAAGGAGGTCCATCCACCTAGCTTGTATAGCACTGAGCTTTGGTTGGTCAAATAGATATCACAATCCATAGTGGTCTGTCATAAGTACAAATTTCCTTCCCAGGAGGTAACGCCTCCACATTTTTAAGGCGTGCACTATGGTGGCCAGTTCTAGATCATGGGTCACATAGTTGACTTCATGCTCATTCATTTTTTGGGATTCATAGTAGAATACACTTCCTCCTTGCATAAGGACTCCTCCGAGCCCTTCCTTACAGGCATTTGTGCACATGAGGAAGTCGTTTTCAGGATCAATGATCTTCAACACGAGTGCATGGGTCAGTAGATGTTTTAGAGATTGAAATATTTCTTCACATTCTTGTGTCCACGTGAATTTATCTCCCTTCTTCTGGAGGGCAGTGACTGGACAACCAATCTTGGAGAATCCTTTTATAAATCTCCTATAGTATCCTGCTAAGCCCATAAAGGATTTGATATCTGAAACGTCCTTTGGGGTAGGCCATTCCATGATAGACCTGATCTTGTCAGGGTCTACTGCTACTCCTTCTTCATATATGACATGGCCCAAGTAATGTATTTCCTTCTAGAAAAAATCGTACTTGCTAAATTTGGCATAGAGCTGATGTTCTCTTAGCACTTGAAGCAAAAGTCTAAGATGTTCCTCATGGTCCTCTCTATTATTGGAGTAAATTAATATATCGTCAATAAAAACCAATACAAATTTGTCTAGGAATTTGCTAAGCACATTGTTCATCAAGCACATAAAAGTGGCAGGGGCATTGGTTAATCCAAATGGTACTACCACAAACTCATAGTGACCATATCTCATCCTGAAGGCAGTTTTGTGCATGTCTTCACCCTTGATTTGGACTTGATGGTATCCAAATCTCAAGTCAATCTTTGAGAAGATGGAAGCACCTCCCAATTGATCGAACAGGTCATCAATCCTGGGTAGTGTTCTTTATGGTTACCTTATTGAGTTGTCTATAATCTATGCACAGTCGGAGGGTACCATCTTTCCTCTTTACAAACAGAACTGGTGCTCCCCATGGAGACACGCTAGGCCGGATATAGCCTTTGTCCATCATATCCTTTAGTTGTAATTTAATCTCAACTAGCTCGAGTGTGCTCATCCTGTAGGGTGTCTTAGACACTAGCACTGCTCCTGGTGCAAGTTCTATCGAGAAGTCAATGTCCCTTCTTGGAGGGAGACCCGGTACCTCTTCCGAAAATACATCTCTATATTCTCTTAGTGTGGGGTGGTCTTTGAGGCTTGGTTTGTCATGTTCAACTAATTCCAACACCTATATCACATAAAGTGGACATCCCTTTCTGCAATACTTTCTCATTTGAATGGTTGATATTCGTCTCACCGAGACAAGTCTTTGGATCCCTCTGAGGTTATCCTTCTTCCTTATTCACCTATACATTCTAAGGTTTTATGGTAACAGTCTAGTCTGGCTTTATATATGGCTAGCCAGTCCATACCAATCAACAGTTCATATGATCCTAGGGGTAGTATGTTAAGGGTTTCTTGGGTGGGGAATTCACCCATAGTGAATTGGAAAGATGGTATGACCTTCACTACCTTTCTTTTGGTGCCAGTGACTAACTATACCAACCATGGTTTGGTGTGTTTATGTGGCTATAATTTACACTTATCAACATCCTTAGGAGCTATATAACTCAAATTTGAACCAGGGTCAATTAGAATAGACACTAGATGGTTGGTGATCATACCTTCCATCTCCACCACTGAAGCTTAGTGGTCAGCTTGCTTATTATCCAAGGCTGCATAGATTTGCGGCACACTCTTGGCCACATCATTGATAGTGGTATCTTCTTGAACGTTGTAAATTCTCCGACTGTTCTGTTGTCGGTGCGGGCAGTCCCTCAGTAGATGTCCTTCTCCACAACCCCAACATTTCAAGGGTTCTCTCTTTGGGTTATCAATCTTTCATGGGGTAGATCCAGAAGGCTTATTTCCGCTCTAGGAGGGATAATTCTGCTGATGTACACTTCGGGTTGGGAAGCTCATCCTTGAGTCCTTTTTATAGTTCTTAAATCTTGGGGTTTTAAACCCCTTTTTCCAGAATCCCGAACTATTCTTCTGCTTCCACCTTTCGTGAGGTTCTGTCCAATGCCCAAGATATTCATAACAATATATTTCCTTTCAGATAGTGTCTTCTAGAGTATTTGGTTCATCAACCTCAATCCTGGTCTAATAGTCCTTAGGTAGTCCACTGATGAATCGTTGCACCTTTGCCTTTTCTTCTTTTATATAGGGTACGTACCTCAGCAGCTCGAGGAATCTGCTAACATATTCCTCTATGGTGAGTTGCCCCAGCTTGAGTTCAAAGAATTCATTAGTCTTTTCATCAAAATACTTTTCCGACAGATACTTCTTTCTAAAGTATTTCTCAAACCATTCCCAAGATAGGTTCTCTTCATGAATCCCTTTTACATTCTTAAGGTCTTCCCACCAAATGGAAGCCTTTCCATTCAATTTGAAAGTGGCTACTCGGACCTTCAAGTTTTCTGAGAAGTCATGGACTCTGAAATACTTTTTTAGTCCAAGAAGCTAGGGCTCCTCTTCCTCCCCCTTCTTTATTTCACCGTTGAAAGAGGGTGGTTTGGCCTTCTTGAATTCTTCGAGATTATGAATTTTGGGATGCTTTCGCTTCTTCCATTTTCTTCAGGAATAAGAACTGGTCCTGCTACTAGAAGATCCCTCCGAGTTGCCAATTTCCTCTCCAGAGGACTCATCTGACTCTTGTCCCTTATCTTTGGGTTGGACCTTTCTCGAGGTTCTCTTCACAGTGTGACCACTTAAAAGACCACGTTTCTATATCTCAGGTGGACTTCGACTTTTCTTTGTCTATTTTCGGTCCACGTGACTGGTGTCAGTGCCATGCTGCAATTGTCTTTGTATGTCGGATAAACTCTACAGCAAGACTACATTAATTTCTTTTTGCTTCTCTTGCTCTTTTATCAACCTCTCGTTGTCGGCCTTGCAGCTCTATAGTTCGATCATGAGGCTCCTCACAGTCTCAACTAGATCTAGAGGGCTCTCTACCGCTCTCCTTTCATCAGACTCTTCATCTTTGTTGTGGGAGCCATCCCCCACTTCATGGTGCCTCACCATTCCATGTGTCTACAATTTCCCGCGGTTGATCATCTGCTTGTGTGCAGGAACAACACTTGTTGTTAGTCAATATTTATATTCATTCACAATCAGCGCATAATTCATATTTTTCAAATGCATACACACAATAGGAATTTTTCATTCTTAACTTCGACTTTTGATAAAGGGGGTTAAGATAGAGGGTTACTCCTTTTAAGAGTACTCCAAATGGAGTTTCTTCGCAACTCATTCATGAGCCCAGGCATGCCAAGTGTTGTAACCATGCTCTGATACCAATTTGTCACACACCCACTACAACAACCTAGATTTTTTGTCTTTTTTTCTTCGAGGGACAGAATCCCAGAGACTTCTATGGGGCCTAGCGTAGATCCTCCCTTCCCTTATCCTCCTCCAAATGACCTCAACCTGGCCTTAGCACAAGTTCCTTTCGTAACTCACGAGTTTGGAGTCAAGACTCTCGACTCCCCTTTCTCCAAACACCGATTCTCGAGATACGATACGGGTATGGATCCTTCCTCACTAGTGCCTACTACATGTAACCATAGGCAAGGCCAAACACTAGCACCACTCATAACTTCGCTAGTTGAGGCGTTGAGCCCTCATGATCCTCCTTTGTGAAATCCCGAGACGCGAGAGGTCAACGTTACGTGGACTCTTCCAAAGTGATATGCACATGCCACTTGTCTCCTCCACTGTACTCTTCTCATGAGCTATGCTACTACCACCCCTCACATGAGACCTCATCTCTCGACGTTTCACGGCCTTAGCGATCATGGTGCAACTTCTTCATCCTGTGAAACCCCGAGCCATGATAAGTCAACAGTGGGTTGAATCTTTCCCAGGTGACAAGTGTCCACCACTGATCACCCGCTTCTTAGGCTAAATACTAGCACTACTCACATCTCATGACTTCATGAGTTGGAGTGTTGAGCCCTCGTGATCCTCCTTCGTGAATTCCTGAGATATGATAAATCAAAAATGGGTTGACTCTTTCCCAGGTGACAAGTGTCCATCACCCGTCACCCACTCCCACCTTTCTCTGGGTGCTTTTTGTTACACCACCTGTCAATCACATGGTCCCCACTTACAGACGAGCCATGTGTTTGCACAAGCCCTCGACTCTTAGCACTTCATGACTTCTATAGTCGAAAAGAAACTCTCTCAAGTTCCGAACCCCTGATAGGTGATAACCACAAAAGTTATGATCCTACGGTTCTTCTTTGGCCTGGATCCAATGGTCATGATCACGTCGCAATCTCATGAATCATGAGTTCATGCAGTCCTACCCTTGACCACTCCAAGTCATGAGTCAGCGAAATGCTACTCTCCTGCCTATACAAAGGCTAAGATCAATTGTCAATAGGGCTCTGTCAGATCCTTGGATCTACAGTCCTGGATACCATCGCTACTTGTGAAGGCTGAAAGGGTTGAGGTTTTAACGCCTACACTCCTTCTCTAGATCCATCGGTCTCGACAGATCTGAGGTATTCCCTAAAGGATTCTGGTCATTCGTCAACCAAATGATAGGGTATTCTCTCTTTCTATAATTGGGCTCGCTATCCCTTCTGAGCTTGAATCACGGAATTCAACTTCTTGAATCTTCATACTCCCATGACTCTGAGACCTTAGAGAGCTACCCTTCCAGCCCCAGACTTAACCATTTGTATAGAAAACAATGATGACATATAAGCTTACACATGCATCGATTATTTCCAGTTTAAAACACTAGGCAATCATTCTACACAGAAATTATTATGGGCATATAAACATAAGCATGCATTCATGATATTCAATTTGAAATACAAGGTATAAAACACTTATCATATCTACCAGGTGTGATGCAACTGTTGAGAGGGGTGCTCATTTCCACCCAACCGTAGGCTCAATGACTCCAAACGAATTTACCACTAGCCACCCTCGAGCTAGACAAGGATGCCTTGAGGTTCAGTCTCCTACTTCCAGCTCAATGGAAATCAAGGACGAAGGTTACTCTCCTTCTCCTGAAATAGAAAAATAATCCAGGATGAAGGTTACTCTCCTTCTCCTGATATAGGAAAATAATCCAGGATGAAGGTTACTATCCTTCTTCTGATATTCATAACTCCCTACATTTCCAGGGTTTTCTCCGGTTCCCTTCTGCGATCTCCATCGTGTGCACTCTTCTCTCCCCCTACCACATTTCCTCTCTTTCCAATTTTTGTCTACAAGGTTGCGTGTGGTGTGAATTTTGCCAATTTTTCCATTCATGGTCAGGTATGAGGGATATTATGGATGGGCAGTCCACCCCCATCCCCTCATTAACTCTTTGAGGAGCCTTCCCACCTACCAATTTGAAGAGAAATCCTTTCCAGGATCAGAGAGCTTCTTTAGTTTTTTAGCAAGTATAAACCAATATGGTACTGGCTTAGTTGAAGTTAATGCAACCATTCTATGTCCCTTCCACCACCTATCATTATCCATCGTGGTCTCTTTTAGCAAATCCCCCTCCCAACAGTCATGCAACACATATTCATAACATAATTTACAGTCATCGACCTTTTATGTAAAGGTTTGTCAAATCAAACATTCACATCTTTGAGTTTGCCATAGTTCTTGGACAATATAGTTATTTTTACAAACTTGGGGAAACAGGTTGTTACAGAGGACCAGTACTATCATAACGAGGGATTCTAGTTTGGTAATCCTGAGGCATGGCATGTAAAGGAGAAACCAACACCATTGGAACATATCTTGCTTACATGATTAGTGGAGGAGGCTGAACAACAACCTGTGTGATTGGAGGGGAGGTGACAGAAGCTGTGGAAGATGAAGGGTTAGGAAGAGATGAATGAACTGGTTTAGGTTTAATAGAATGATATATACCCCCTATCCCTCCTGAGGGTTGCGCGACCTCCCGGTCAGGATCTTCTAGTTCGGGGCTGAAATGGCTCTTCTGGTTCCGAGCTGGAATCTCCCTCTTCAAATCCACAGATCTTTCTCTATGTTCGCCTGCTCAACCAAGCACTAGGTTCATGCTCTCAACTCCTTGTGGCCATGGGCATGACCACAGACTTGGACCAAATGGTGCACCGCATTTCGTGACCCTGAGCTTTCCAATACGATGATTCCTTGGCTCCTGCAAGTCCAGAAACTCCGATGAGGGTTAATGGAGGTTAGCTCCTCCCTTTTCTCAACTCATGTGACCACACACCCATGACCACAAAATTTACCATGAAATCACGTTGTAGTTCGCAGTATCAGAACCTACGATATCAGCCGCCTGACCCCTCCAAGTCACGAATGTCGAAATCCTGATGATGCGAGATATACGACTCATATATCTCTTGGATTGACTGCTACACTTAATTCGATGTTTCACATTTCATGACTTCACGTCTTACGGAGTTGTCCACTCCTCTTCCTAGTCGATGAAATCATGAAATCTCCCCTCACTACAGATCAACGGCTCTATGCCTTTGAATATCTGGCAGCTCCAACCTTTCAGGGTTCCATCGATTGAGAATCCCACACTGTTGACCCTTCTACTCCCAGTTGCCAAAATGCCGAAAGCTTGAGGTGCTTGATCAATGGCTCACAATGCCCTCCAGATATACGGTCATATCTCTACCCCGTCACTAACCTCCTAATAACTCCACTTGATCCAATGGCTTGTGGGGTCTTGTGTTCTTGCTCCCGAGCTTTCACTCGCTTTAGACTCAGAATATTTTCTAAGTCTACGAAGGTTGGGCCTTCACTTCTTCTAGGGAATGGGTTCCTAGATCTTGATAACACTTTTTGACGTGTTGCTCCTCCTGAGCTTTGTCTGGTTTAGACTTCAATTTCTCGTGCACTCCTTTCATCTGAGGGATTTCGAAAACTCAGATCCATGATATTTCTTGCAGAGAAATTCCTCCTGATTTCCTTGCATTCCTCTCTAGCTCAATGCACACCTTGTAGAGCTTCAAATGAAGAGAAACAATTGAAACTGAAAACTAACAGTCACAATTTCGTTCTTCTCTGTGGAGATTCATTCACTTGTTCATGAAAACGGAAATAACAGGAAATCACAAATAGCATTCACACACACGCATTTGGATCAATTTTCATTCTGTTATATTCACAAGTGCCAAAACGGATACCAAAACATATTCTGATTACAATGGCTTTGGAAGCTTGGGGCTTCTGCTAACTTGCAGTCCCCTTACACTATTCTCCCCTATCTTACAGCATTTTTTTTCATCTAGGTGTACAAACTTCTACTTAACTCAAATCTTTCTAGGGTTTCCTCTGGCTACTTACCTACTCTAAAATTCATCCTATGTTATTTTAGTCTAGTCACACTTCAAATTTTTAGTGGAAACTCCTGCTTTGCTTGCGATTTTCAAAATGTGCCTCAAAGGGTAAAATTCGGCACTAGTTCATCTATGCCTCCAAAGGTAAATTTCAGCATTGATTTAAGGCAGATTTCAAAATCAGCTACAACTATCAACGTTGAATTTCTGGAAGAACTCTCACGTGTTGAGTGGTCTTGCCTCTGTGTGCTTGCCAACGATGCTCCTGCATCATACTCCCCTTGAAAAAAATTCATGGACTCCTGTCCATGAGATCCTCTAATAATTTTCCCTTCTTCTGGATGGCATCTTCATTTTCCCAACTAGCTTATTCAATTGGGTGTCCCTTCCATTTGATCAGATACTCAAAATAAGTCTTCTTTCTGGTCTTCTTGCCAATCCTCTGATCAACAATTTTCTCCATCTGCGACTTTTCTGCCACAGGCATCTGTTTCTCCCACTGAATCTTTCCTTGAGCTTCTGACCCTTATTTTTCATATTTCCTGTATAGATAGAGGTCTGAAACATTGAATACAGGTGAAATGCCCACACCATTTGGCAGCTCAATCTCATAGGCGTTTGCATCAAATTTCCTCAAGATCTTACATGGTCCTATCTTTTTCATTTTCAACTTGTTATATGTTCCCCTAGGGAACCTTTCTTTCCTGATATGTGCTAAAACCTGATCTTCTACTTCAAATTGAAGTTCCCTGCGATGTTGGTCAGCTCTGTTCTTGTATTTCTGATTAGAACTCTCCAACTGTGCTATGGAGTCACTCCATCTCCGTAGCAAAATCTTCCGCTCCAGTGCTTCTGATCTCACCCTCTTCCAAGTCTCTCAACTCATACACTCCCTTGGGTTGCATTCCATAGAGTACTTGGAATGGGCTCCTTCCAGTGCTCCTATTTGGTGAGTCATTGTATGAAAATTCTGCTTGTGGCAGAATCTGATCCCACTGCTTATGGTGTTCAATAACTAGACTCCTTAATAAATTTACCAAACTTTTGTTTACCACTTCAGTCTGCCCATCTGTCTGAGGGTGATAAGATGAGATGAAGGACAAATTCATCCCCATCTTCTTCCACAACATCCTCCAAAAGTGACCAACAAATTTTGTGTCTCTGTCTGAGACAAAGCTCCTGGGTAGGCCATGAAGTCTCACAACTTCTTTGAAAAACAGATTTTCAACATGCGTTGCATCACTAGTCTTCTGGCATGGGATGAAATGTGCCATCTTTGAAAATCTATCCACCACCACAAATATGGAATCGAATCCTCTTTGTGTTCTTGGAAATCGCAACACAAAATCCATGCTTATTGCATCCCAAGGCCTCTCTGGTATTGGCAATGGTTGATACAACCCAGTGTTCTGTAATTTCCCCTTAGCATGTTGGCAGATTCTACATCTGTTCACAAACTTTATCACTTATGTTCTCATACTCGGCCAATAGTATGAGTTTCTCAACTGTGAAAACGTTTTATCATGGCTGAAATGTCCAGCCAATCCTCCATTGTGCTTTTCCTTCAGAAGATTATCCCTTATTGAGCATTTTGGTATGCACAACTGATGTCCTCTGAAAAATAGTCCTTCCTGAATCATGTATTTTGTCAACTTACTTCTATCTCTCAACACAAGATTAGCACATGCCTCATATGCCTCCTTGAAATCTACATCATCATGATACATGTCCTTAAGGTGTTCAAACCCCAAGGTCTTCACCTAGAATTCCTGCATGATCAAATATCTTCTGCTTAACGCATCAACGACCTTGTTAGCATTCCCAGCAGTATGTTTTATGACAAAAGTAAACTTTTTCATAAATTCAACCCATTTTGAATGCCTTTGATTCAGTTTTTCCTGTCTGGTTATGAATTGTAAAGTTTGGTTATCACTATACAAGACAAACTCTTATGGGACAAGATAATGCCTCCATTTCTTCAAATCTTGAATTATGGCATAAAACTCCTTGTCATATGTGGAGTATTTCTTCTTAGTCTCATTCATCTTCTCACTGAAATAAGCAACAGGTCTATTATCCTGACTCAAAACTACTCCTATTGCAATTCTACTCACATCAGATCTCACCTGAAATGTCTTTTTGAAATTCGGCAAGACCAGAATTGGTCATTCCTTTATCTTCTCCTTTAGTATATTGAAGTTCCTTTCGGCCTCCTTTATCCATTTAAAAGACTTGTGCCTCTTCTTTACTGTATCCATCATGGGTGCACAAATCCCACTGAAGTCTCTAATGAACTTCCTATAGAAGCTCGCTAATCCATGGAAGCTCCTTACCTCAAACATGCTTCTTGGTGACGGCCACTCTCTGATCGCTTTCACCTTCTCTAGATCCATCTTCAGTTCATTCGAAGAGATCACGAAACCCAAATACATTAGTTATGTCTTCATAAAAGAGGACTTCTTCAAATTGATCATCATCTTATCCTATTGTAGCCTCCTCATTACTAGCGTTAGGTGCCTCAAATGCTCCTCTTTAGTCTTGCTAAAGATCAGTATATCGTCCAGATATACAACCACAAACTTGCTTATGAAATCTTTCAGAATTTCATTCATCAACCTCATAAAATTACTCGGGGAATTTGTTAAGACAAATGGCATAACCAATCACTCGTATAGACCTTTGTTTGTCTTAAAGGTTGTTTTCCATTCATCACCTTCTCTCATTCTAATCTGGTGATATCCACTTTTTAGATCTATCTTAGAAAAGGAATTTGCTCCACTTAAGCAATCCATTAAATCATCCATTCTTGGTAAATTAAATCTGTACCTGATGGTGATCTTGTTGATGGCTCTCGAGTCTATGTACATTCTCCATCCTCCATCTTTCTTTGGGCTCAACACATTCGGTACTGTGCATGGACTCAAGCTCTCTCTAACCAAACCTTTGTCTAGCAACTCTTGGACTTAGTACTTCACTTCTTCATTCTCTCAAGGTGTCAATCTGTACACTGCTTTGTTTGGCAGACTTGCTCCTAGTATCAAGTCGATATGATGACTGATAGTTCTGATGGGAGGCAATGAGTTTGGCAGCTCATCCACCACTATATCAATAAAATTATCCAATAGCTCCTGAACTTCTTCAAGAAAATCATCCATTGATGTACTCGTAAGGATGACTCTGGGCTTCCTCACCACAGTGAACTACATCTCCTGTTCTTCCTTGACTTCTTTTAGGAGTTCCTTCCCACTCATGAGAAGTATGCTTGTGTTGGCTTCCTCCTTTACTCTCTTCTCCTCTCTTGGTAGCAACATATGAATCCTACCATTCTTTTCTAATGTATATGTGTTTTTCCTCCCATCATGAATGACATTTCTATCAAACTTCCATGGTCTTCCCAACAGAATATGGCATACATACATGGGAATTAAATCACATAAGATTTCATCTTTATATCCTCCTATTTTAATTTCAACCAAGCATTGTTTAGTGATCATTACCCGGTGTCCTTTTTGCAGCCATGAGACTTTGTATGGTTTTGGATGTCCATCTATCTTCAGCTCCAATTTCTCCACCATCTCTGTGGATACTAGGTAGTCAGTACTCCCACTATCAATGATCACCTTGCATACTTTATCCTTAGTCTTGCAAGCTGTCCTGAAGAGACTGTTTCTCTGTACTGACTTTTCAATTTCTGCCTCTGGTTTCAAGAGAACTTTTCTCAACATTAGGGATGCTCCATCCTCTGCTCCCTCTGCTTCAATATTTCTTCGTTGGGCTTCTGAAATGTGAGCTTCTCCTCCTTTCTTCTTCTTCTCAGGGCATTCCCGAGACATGTGTCCTGTCTTTCCACAGGGATAACATCTTACTCCTCCTCTGCCTCTTCCTATAAAAGAGTTTCTTCCACCACCCTGTCTTTCTCAAGAACTTCCTCCTCGTTCTATGTGATTGTGTAGTTTCTTAGCCTCATCCTTAGACTGATGTGCTATGTCACGGTTAAATACCTTTTTTTTTCTTGGGATCGAGCCTTTACCCCTTCCTCATTGGTTTTGTTTTTTGGCCAGCTTCTCCTCTGCCTTCAGCGCAAATTGATAAGCATCCTCCATGGTTCTGACTTACATCATGCTGAGCTCGTCCTGGATCTCATATCTCAAGACATTTATATATCTAGCGACTTTCTCTTCGTCTCTCTCCTATTGTCCAGTTCTGATGTTCAGTCAGTAGAACTCCTCGGTGTACTCCTTAACTGTCATCCCTTTCTGTCTCACGTTTTGGATTTTCCTAAACAGATTTATCTGATAATATTTGGGTATGAACTTAGCCTTCATCTTGGCTACCATTCTATCCCAACTCTTTATCCTCTGTTTGCCTTTGCTTCTTCTCTCATCATGTAGTTCATCCCACCACAGCGCTGCATGTCCTTTTAACCTGGTGACTGCCTGCTTCACCTTCTTCTTCTCATCTATGTCTTCATAATCGAAGTGTCTATCCATGTATCTTATCCAATCCAACAGTTATTTAGCATATAGGTTTCCCTCATACATGGGAACCTCTATCTTAGCTCTGCCTCCTAGTCTAGAAACTGCTTTCAACAAATGTTCCTCTACAACGTCTTCTCCTGCAGCTTCTTCAACTTCAACCTCTTCACTTTCTGCTTCATTGATGTCTCCAGCGTCAGGTTCTCTTCTCTGCACTGCTTCCATTGTTTCCAATCTCGTGCAAAGTTCTCGCACCTCCCTCTCTACAACATGGTTGGCTAAAGGTGCCTCTCATCTCCTTGGCGACATTGTGTTGACTGCTTGTCACACACAGAGTACAACTCCAAGTTCTCTATCTCCTCCTCTTTATTTCACCTGAAGTCAATAGATGAAGAACTTATGCTCTAATGGCACCTGATGCAGACCCCCTATCCCTCCTGATGGATGCGCAACCTCTCGGTCAGGATCTTCTGGTTCGGGGCCAAAATGGCTCTTCTGGTTCTGAGCTATAATCTCCCTCTTCAAATCCACAGGTCCTTCTTTGCGTTCACCTGTGCGACCAAGTGCTAGGCTCACACTCTCCACTCCTTGTGGCCATGGGCATGACCATGGACTTGGCCCAGAAGGGGCGTCATGTTTTGTGACCCCGGGCTTTCCAATATGATGAGTCCTTGGCTCCTCCAAGTCCCAAAACTATGATGAGAGGTAACGGAGGTTAGCTCCTCCCTTTTCCAAACTCACATGAACACACACCCATGACTACAATCCTTACCATAAAAGCACTTTGTGGTTCGCAGTATCGGAACCTGCGATACAAGGCGCCTGACCCCTCCAAGTCATGAATGCCAAAATCCCAATGGTGCGAGATCTACGGCTCAGATTTCTCTTGGTTCGACGACTAAGCTTAATTTGGCATTTTTCATTTTGTGACTTCACGTCTTACAGAGTTGTCCACTCCTCTTCCCGGTTGTCGAAATCATGAAATCTCCCCTCACTACAGATCAACTACTCTAGGCCTTCGAAGATCTGACAGCTCTGATCTTTCGGGGTTCCACCAATTGAGAATCCCACGCTGTTGAACCTTGTACTCCTAGTTGCCGAAGTGCTGAAAGATTGAGGTGATTGATCAATGACTCACAACACGCTCCATATCTACGGTCAGATATCTTCCTCATCACTAACCTCCTCGCAAATCCACTTGATCCAATGGCTTGTGGGGTCTCGTGTTCTTCCTCATGAGCTTTCACTCGCTTCAGACTCAGAAGATTTTCTAAGTCTTCGAAGGCTCAACCTTCACCTCCTCCGAGGAATGGGTTCCTGGATTTCGATAACACTTTTCGACGTGTTGTTCCCCTTGATCTTTGTCTGGTTCATACTTCAATTTTCCACACACTCCTTTCGTCTGAGGGATTTTGACAACTCAGATCCACGGTATTTCTTGTAGAGAAATTCCTCTCGATTTCCTTGCTTTCCTCTCTGGCTCGATGCACACCTTGCAGAGCTTCAAATAAAGAGAAACAATTGAAACTGAAAACTAACAGGCACAGTTTCATTCTCCTCTGTGGAGATTCATTCACTTGTTCATGAAAACAAAAATAACAGGAAATCGCAAATAACATTCACACACATGCATTTGGATCAATTTTCCTTCTATTATATTCACAAGTGCCAAAATGGCTACTAGAACATATTCTGATTACAATGAATTTGGAAGTTTGCGGCTTCTACTAACTTGAAGTCCCCTTACACTATTCTCCCCTATCTTGTAGCCTTTTTTTTCATCTGGGCATACAAATTTCTACTTAACTCAAAGATTTCTAGGGTTTCCCCTGGCTACTTACATACTCTAAAATTCATCATATGCTATATTAGTCCAGCCACACTTCAAAGCTGTAGTGGAAACTTCTTCTCCACTTGCGATTTTCAAAATGTGCCTCAAAGGGTAAAATTCGTCACTAGTTCAAGCGTGCCTCCAAAGGCAAATTCTGGCGCTGAGTTAAGGCGGATTTCAAAATTGGCTGCAACTGTCAACGTTGAATTTCTGGAAGAAATCTCACGTGTTGAGTGGACCTGCCTCTGCGTTCTTGCCAACAATGCTCCTACATCACAGAAGCTGCAACAATAGTCAAGGAAAAAAGTTTGACCGACTCCTGAAAGTGAGCTTTGTCTAAGGCTAGATCAAGATTCACAGCTAGATCTTCTAGCTTGTCAAATTCCTGGAGGAATCATTGATCAATGTCAGCTCGAAAAGAAAGTATTTCAGGGGTCCTGGGTTGAAGGATGGTTTGATCTAAAACTATTTCACTTACAAATCTGTCAGATTTTGTTCTAAAAAGGCTTTGTTCAAAGGATATGTCAAACTCTAGGTCCTGAAGGGAAACTAACTTCTATGGTGCGCAAATATTGGAACCTATGTAGTGGACTGTGACTCCCAGAACCCTCTGTAGTGTTTTTCTTTCCGAGTAATTTTTTAGGATTGTCTATTGCTATTACAGGTTCTGGATCTGGATAAGATCTAGTGAAAACTCTTTTAGGAGCCACAATTTTTAATTTTTATTTTGTTTTTGGAAACTTTTAACTAATACATACAAACTTTAACAACCTTTGAACATTATCTCTATATAAGTTTAGATTTTATAATTCGTTCAGAAATAAAGTTTTCTTTGTTTAGGGAAAATATGTCGTAGGATATTTAAAGTTTGTTCAGTCCCCTGTATGGTTGCCAATTCTGTTATCACTCTGTAAATTCCAAGAGGTTGTTGAAAGGAAGAAGAAATTTACATGAGGTAACTTTATGAAATCACTTTGAAACTGGGATCTAGCCTGCTAGTTTCAGAGAGGGATCTCTCTGTAAGATTTAATTTTTTTTCAAAATTCAGATATTAGGCTAGTTAAAATAAATAGGACCGAGTTGTTTGTTTTTATTAAATCGATGAAAAAGGTTTATGCCTCCATTGGGCTATGGGGTCTTCTTTTATAAAATTTGAGACTGACTAACAGATTTTAAAAGGTATTCTCACAATGTAGGATAACACAATTGTTGGATTCTTTAGCATAAAAATGATGGAAAGCAAAGAAGATGAGATAATCAATTATAACCAAGAATCATTTAATAATTTCTTAATTATAACATCAGAAGAAAACATTTAGATCATTTAAAGTCGGAAACATAGTATACGAGGATAAATTATGCAACTTTCGCTACTTTCAAATGATCGGATTCAGAAAAACAAATGAGTACTGAGAGAGATAAACATTCAACAAAGAGGATAAAACTTCACCAACAGCTAGCATGCAAGAATCTTTTCAAACATCCCTTTTATTACTCATAGATCTCTGATAAAAATTGTAGTGCTTACAGATTGCTTGGGCGTAAACATAAACCCTCCATGCTTTCATGTTCGAAGAATGAGATAATCAATTATAGCCAAGAAGCATTTAATAATTTCTTAATTATAACATCGGAAGAAAACATTTAGATCATTTAAATTCGAAAACAGAGTATATGAGGATAAATTTTGCAACTTTCGCTACTTTCAAATGATCAGATTCAGAAAAAAAAAAATGAGTACTGAGAGAGATAAACATTCAACAAAAAGGAGAAAACTTCACCAACAGCTAACACGTGAGAATCCTGTGAAACATCCCTTTTATTACTAGTATATCTCTGATAAAAATTACAGTGCTTGCAACTTGCTTGGGAGTAAATATCAACCCTCAATACTTCCAAGTTCAAAGTTTTTATTATCAAAATTACTAATGACCCTATCATTAATGATCAGGACGTGGCAAATTCTAGATCTAACTAAGTAACAAGATACAAAAATGTAGGAACTGATGGTGATCTATCGAATATTTCATGATGATTTTGGGGAAGGCCGTTGGTGAGTCATTCACATGACTTTGACTGCTTTGCATGATGAGTCGAACTATACAACTCATCCCTCATTCGATTAAAGTGCACAACTCCTCCCATCTTTGGTGACTTGGAATCATGACTTTGAGTAGTCTTTGGTAGATTTCATCCATTCTTGTATATTTAGAAAATGTCATCTTGGTGATGAAAATATATTTGATCTCATGCTAGATGTTGAGATCCAATCGCAAAGTCTCTAGAAATGCTTTGCCTATTATGTTGCCCTGTATTTCTGAAAATTTGGAACTATCCTTGGCCACCATGGAAATCTTTTGCTTGTAGTCAGAGACAGGCATCACCTTGTCATTCAGTACCAGTAAACCAGGAAGACCTTTCTTTTGCAAGGCATCGATCTTGTTGACGAACCTCTAAACTCCAACGTCCATGTTCTGGAATTTCTCCTCGAGCTGCAACATAAATCCTATTTTAGTCAGAACCCTCTTGACTTCGGGGATGGTTTACATCCTATCTTCAATCTTCAGGTGTTCCATCTCTTCCCTAGTCTTTGAATTCAGAAATATAATGATTTCATTTGCTTCTGTGGGCATTTCCCCCAGCTCTACCTTTATCTTGTCAATGGCTTGCCTACTCCTCAACACTAATTCATGTTGTTGAAACATAATTTGAACCATGGGCCAAATTTCGTTTATGAACTTGGAGATGTCCATCCAAACATTCTCCTTGGCTTCAACTAGTGTTTTTCCGACCACTATTCGCTTTTGCAGTTGTTGTGTTTCTTGCTTGATCTTTTCTGATGTTTGCTTCTCAATGTTGTAGCTTCTCTAGTAGGAAGACTTAAGCTCATGGAGATTCTCAACCCGCTTTTTCAGTCTATTGATCTCTGTTCCTTGTAGATTCATCTCCTCCATTGATTTTGCTAGCTCTATAGATTTTTCTAGAGTTGTCAGTGGGGTGGTTGATGGAAGTTATGGTGTAGTGATTGTTGATACAATTGTTGTGCTAACTCCTATGAGAGGAAATACACTTAGTGGGGTGATTTCCATAGGTGCCATTTGTTCCTTTTCCTTTACTAACCTTTCCAACTCTGCCTACATTTCCTTTATCTATGCATTTTGTTCCATGATAAGATTTAGCAATTCCTCCTTCTCCCCTTCTCTCTCAGCTATCTCTTTGGCCTGTGAGTCTTCTGTAGCTGGAAATTTTAGTTTCTTCCTCAAAGATGTTATGTCTGCATTCTTTTTCTTGAGAAAATACTCAACTTCTTTCACATTTCAGGGTTCATACAAAATTTTGAGCACCAATACTTCTCAGGATTTAATCATGTTGTCCTTTGCAAAAGAGGGTATTTTTTCCCGTTTTAATTGGGTCTAAACGTTGTTCAGAGAGACCTATAATATCGCAGCAGTAGAGGAAGCTTGGTCCAATGTGGAGAATTCCATTTCTCCAGTATGCCTGTGCAGATCCATCAGGTCAGCTGGATGAACTTGTTTGGCATCAAATTCAAGAGTCAACCTTTTGTAATTAGTGATCTCTTTGGGTTGAGGCACCCATGCTTGCAAAAACACCATGTGCATTCTTCCCTTATCTGTATCAAACAGTGATAGCAATTTGTGTTGTGATGTGGACGTTTTCTTCCATAACTGAGCATAGGTTTTTTTGGTCAGCATCTGGTTTGTCTTCTTAATCAAATCATATTTTTCAAAAATGTTGAGTTTTACGGATTCTGATGGAGGTTGGGTGATCACAGTAGTATTATTATTCTTCTTTGAGGAATAAGTAGACATCGTCTTATGGCTGCTTGAAAGAAGTGGTGTATGTTCTCCCTCGACTACCTTGGTAGACTGAGTCTCTTCCTCTCCAGACCTGTGAGTAGTCTAGGTGGTTTTAGGCCTTTTAGTGTGTACGTAGAAATCCTTTGCTGACACTTCGATGAGTGAAGGAAAAAAATATTTCCTTGGTATTTTTGCCTTTGGTACCTGTGGAGTGGTAGTTTGTGAAATAATGGTTAGAGGAGACTATTTTTCAGTGTCTTCCAAGGTGTTCACCTCCTACTATGTCTGGTTCACAAATTTCTCAATTTCTATTTTGAGTGTGTGAGCATATGGAGTACTTTTGTTCTTCAATCTCATTTCTGCAATGATCCCACACGGATCATAGTGCCAAGGGAAAATGGTACTAAATTTAATTTCCTTTAATAATTTGTCTACCTCTTCCTCAACAGCTCAATTGTTGCAGATAAAAGGTGCTATATTCCCTTCGATTCTCATCTGTTGTTTTTTCTTTAGAGATACAAAATGTATATGATCCGAATTGATCATTTGTCTAATAAACCCCGGGTAAAATATCCTGATAGGAAAGTATGTGGGTAGTTTGTATGGAGCTAACTCACACCCATATGCCCTGATTTATGTGTGATTTTGATAGAGGTACCAATATCCAGTCTTGGTGAGGTCTGAGAGGTGTAATATTCTCTGGACCTGCTCATTTATCCTCCTCTCTGGTCTACCACTGAGCATGCTCACCACTAGATGGTAAAACTTCTCAATAAACTGCTTGAAATTAAACTTTGTGGAGTTACTTTTGAGTAGCAAAGTACAAGAGGTTAAACCCTGTGGTTTGTCATCCTGGTCCATTTTTTGCATAGGGAAAGAGACTTTGTCTTCTTGAAAGAAGGTGAACATGAAAGCCAGTATCGAAGAATACCAGAACATGCCCTCTGTGGTGAATTTAAAAATTTGATCATGGATATTCTCGGCAAGAAAGGTGTTGTAATCGAATTGGATGGTGGCCTTATCTTCAGTAGAGAAAATGGATAGGAAACCCAAGATATCCATGGGGCGCGAGGGACAGGTCAGTAGACCAATGGGTATGATAGCCTGTAATAAATGGCCAATAGATCACTTGAGGCGTGAGGTGAAAGGTGGAGGATCGGTGATGGGTGTACCAGGATGACATTGAGGGTAGTGATTGGAAGATAAGAAAGTGGGACGTGACCTGTAATGGGTGAATGGAGGGGATAAGTTGACAGAGTTATGAGACAGGATTTATAGGGGAGATAGTGGGATGTGCTATCATGAGGCAGTGATGGTATAGGAATGTCGGTATGGTAGTATGTTGGAGGGGGGTATGGTAGTAAGTGGTTTATATCGAGGTGGGTCTGACGCCATAGACTTGTGACAGGTTAGGATGGGGCCCGTTCGGAAAAACCGCCCATATCAGAACCCCCCGCCCCCCAACGTTAAAGGTAGAATGGTCAGGGGGGTCTGGGATCTCCTGCTGACCATAGATCCAAGCATCGTTGGATCCACTGTCAATTTATGCGCTCACTTTAGTCTCCATATCAGAACCCCCCCCCCCCC
>JASDQU010101138.1:134040-147691 GCA_032191745.1 Picea mariana | reverse complement strand
GCGCTCTTTATTCTCTATATCAGACCCCCCCCCATGATTAAAGGTAGAATGGTCGAGGGGGTCCAAAATTTGATGTCCACCGTTGATCTACGCACCGCTTGATCAGTCGTTGATCTTAGCGTGTTCCTTATTCTCTAGGCACGAACCAAAAACATGCAGCACGAAATTAGGATGTTTCTCTTTTTGTGGGTTTTTTTCTGCTTCCCTTTGCCTTTTGTCACCATGGGGTTAGGAAAAAACAAAATTAACATCAACATCATGACTTTTCTTCAAACATCAAGCATGTTTATTGAAGGAAAAATTGGCTAGCCTATGCCCTAACTTACCTACCTACACATTTAGCCTAGATTAGACTATTGGGATAAGAAATTACTCTACCCTGGGGCTATTTGATCAAGATTAGACAGTTTGATCAAATTTATTCACTAGCTAACCTAACTACTTGGTTAAGATTAAACAGTTTAGCCAGGCTTATTCACTAAACCTATCAACATAAATTGAAAGAAACTTAACCATGATTAAATTGTTTGGATCAAGTCATTGTTATTGCGTGGGGCTTTTATCCATTTTCTTTTATGCCCTCTTTTATTCTTTTTCTTTTTTCTTTATTTTATTTTCTTTTCTTTTTTCTTATTTTAATTTCTTTTTTCTTTCTTTTCTTTTTTCTTTCTTTTCATTTCTTTTTGAAAATAATTTGCAGGAATGAAATATTATTTGCATGACAACATACATCAATAGTGAAAATTTTCTAGTCACCATATGATCCTATAAATTATAGGGTTATAACAGGGGGAGCTTTTTCCCCAATTCCCTAATCTACCACCCAACATTTCAAGAGAGATCCAACTAGCATATGTGTTTGCACCCAATTCGTCACCTGGTGAGCAAATCGAGGGTGCTTACATGCCCAGTTGGGTCTTGCAGGGCATGACAGTTGTGGAAGAAAAGGTTAGAGGAAACAAAACAAACTATAAACAAGAATTAAATAAAAACAAACTACAACTGTAAGCATGTGGATAAAGAAACAACAAACACAAAAACACCGATATCACCAATGGTTTTGAGCTAGTCAATTGATGAAATCAGAGCACGATGAAGGAAGAGAACTGTGGTTCCTTCTTCCCCCAAAGGAAGGCTCTTGAGGCCCTCACAAACTTTCTTTCCTTACAATGCGAAGAAATGAGACTGATGGTGAAAGAACTCCCAGGACATCCACTCAATGGAGAGGTGAATGGCCCTATGAAATGTTGCCATTGTGTTATCATCAAAGAATGAGCCCTTGACAATCTCAGCAGCATAACAATACCTGAAATTCCTTACAAAAACAATGTCTCTTCATGGCTTTTTATAGCAGATCACCGGGAAATTATGTAACATCTTCAAAGTGTGAAAAGGGGCTCTTTAGGGCTTCATTAGGTCATTAATTCGCCTACCCTGCAGATTCAGCTCGGATTTGGGAGTCAAATCAGATTGGGAGCTAGTCCGTAAGTGGTTGGGAGGCTGACCGATTCAATAAATGCGCAGTTTTAGCAGGTGCGTGGGTTTTTGCACTGACAGCCGCCCGTCGTGCGCACATGTGTGCATAGTACATTCTTGTCCTGGGCATGTGCACGCACACCAAACTATTGTAAAGCGCCCTTCAATTTTTGGTCACTTTGTATAGTTTTTGACCCTTCTAGAATGCTGTGAAATTAATTCAGTGCCATGAATGACTTCATTGCTGTTTTGATGATGCGGAGTTCTTGTCGCCATGTGCGGATGAAATTTCGGTGATAATAGATGCCCCCTGATGGATGAGGTTAGGAGCATATGTATAGCCAAAATGCATAAATGTTTCTTCTACTGAGAATGTTTTTGTAAGGGAGAACCATAGTGGGACCTTTCAGAGCAATCTGTTGGAGAAAAAAGGAACCGGTAGAACCCGACCTTCTGAGAGTTGTGCAGAAAAATATACAACTATGTACAAACGAGGCGGGCATGCCCCATGCTCGTGTTATGTAACTCTGAAAAAAGATGATGGAAGTGTTGGTGTAGACAACTGTAGTGCCCTCGGGGGCAGTAATGATAAAGGCAGAAGACAATTCTGCAAGGGAACATACTCTGAATAATAGGCAATGATCGCGGTAATAAGCAGCGATGATGATGTGGGCATTGATGGCCCTACCAAGTTCAGAGGTCTTTGGAAAATGACAAAAATAACTGCAATAGTCGCAAAGTAAGACCCACCATAACATGAGAAAGTGTTGGCATCGAATGTTATGGGAGCCAATGACAGCAGGGAGTAATGGTGTTTCACCCTGTGTCGTCTGATATCTCTCATTAAAATAGAGAATGAGAATCAAGATACTATCGCCATGCTGATGTCAACAAAAAGGGGGATGCGACTCCCAGAAGAAAAGGGCTCCGTGGAATCTACTGAGGTGAGGAAGTGGCAGAGGTACATGGACGAAGTCAAGAAGTGGGAGGACTCAAGACTTCCCTTGGCTGGAGGATGTATGAGAGAAACAGTGGCCGCAACCGTTTAACAAGGTCGAGTGTCAGGGGGACGACAAGACCGGTGATAAGTTGTGCTAGAGGCGGGACAAGGTGAAAAAATTCAGAGGGTAGAGGTAACTGGCCTGTGGAGTACTCTGAAGATATGGACGATGCCGGTAAGGGTAGATGATAAGTAATGCTCCAACCAAGGGTGACATGGGTTGCGTGTGGCCAAAAGAAAGCAAGTCGCCAACGGTGACGACAAAGAATGTAATGACTGGAAATAAAGGCGTTTGTACAATAAATAATAAATAATTTTGGGGAGAATGTACAAATACAGAAACAGGTGCCCCAGTGTGAAATGCGTGCCCTAGGGAGGGTAGAATTGTCTTGGGAAACTGATGAAGGGTGGGGGCCCCATTGGTGAGGTTCTGTATGAGGTAGGTGAAATGAGGGTAGGTTCGCAGATGGGCAAACTGAGTGTGGATGAAATGAAGGGCTCATGACCCTGTGGAGGTGCAGGTAAAAAATAGAACCATAAAGAGATAATCTGGGAGTCCATGTGGGAAAGCTAGCAAAATGAAGAGAAAGAGTATGTGGCTGATTCATGACATGATGAAAGACTATCGGGACTCCCATCCCTAAAGGGTTATGAAAAACAGCATGAGTGTCAAAAGTGCCAAAAGGTGCTATGAATGGGACAACTCATGTGGGTTACAGTACCGAAGATGCAAATGGAGGTGTGGGTACTGCAGAGCCAGGAATAAGGATCCTAAAGGCCAATATCAGAGGGTGTGACTGGAAATGTAAATGCAATACAGTGGGATAGACTACATGCCAGTGTTGAATATATACCTGAAGGGATGATGTCAATGACCGATGAGCGAGTACCTGCACACATAACAACCAAATACCCAAAGTAAAAAATATCTGAAGAGAATCAAAGATATGATCTTGTATTTGACAAATGTGACTATGCGTGTGCGTACCTGACCATGANGATATGGAAAAAATGGCACCCCGAGGGTCTAGGAAAAAAAGTGACCCAGAGACAGCCGTGATGTAGGCGGCGGGATGCTGATCCCATGGATGAAGACGGTTTGAAAAATGGACACCTTGGGCTCCCGGACTGTTGAGTGGAAGTTTGGCAAAAGGCCTATATATAGTTGTAGGGCCCACATTGCCACCTCATTTGTACCTGCTGCTACAGTGACTGGACGAGCAGATTGGAGAGGATATTTGGAGTTTCAGGGAGCACGGGGTGTCCAATCGACGGTGTGCGAGTATCAGGTTAGTGGTCAGATCATCCTGCATAGAAATAGGTTTCCAATTTTTGGGCAGGGTAGGTATGGGGGGTTGTATAGGGGCTTTAAGGGGATTTTTCATAGGATGTGGGCCCGCATGCATGGGTGATTCAGTGGAAGGCATGCATACATGCACACCTGTCCACCGAATCAATGCGCATGGGTGCACGTGAGTGGAAATTTAAGGCGAGCCCTAGAGGCACGCCTGTGAGGTGAACAGTCGCTCACTACTACGCGCCTGTGAGGTTGACAACCGCGCTCTTGAGCGCGGATGTAAGCTTGGATAGGCATGCTCAAGAGCGTTCCTGTGTAATGAACAAGCGCACATATGTGTGCACCTGTGTAATGAATAGGCGCGCATATGTGCGCGCCTGTAGGTAAAACAAAACACGTCTTTGAGGTGAGTTTTAGGGGGTGAAAAATGAGTATTTTTGATGCATTGGATGGTTGCATAGGCTGATATAGGACTCTGTGTTGTGTGCAAGTGGTTAGCAGTGATTATGGATGTTAGGTGGCATGAGCGAGACTGGTCACAGTTGCGAGATGCTCTGGCCAATGCAGGGCCTGCGGTGCAAGCAGCTTTAGCAACCTATGGGTTGCTAAAGTTCTTTGAGTGCCCGTTGATACAGGCACAAGAGTATTTATTACAGTTCCTGCTCTAGATGTGGAGCCCGGAGCTGCACTTCTTCCTCGTGCGAGGAGAGCAAATCCCCTTCACTGCGGTGGAGGATGTCTACTTTTTGACTGGGCTCCCCTTTCGGGGAACGCCACTGCCGACAGATCCTGTGCTGTCGAGGGACACACACCTGCGGGAGATCGCCGAGCGATATTGCTCAGGTGAGAACTACATGTCTGGGACTGTAGTGAGTATCAGTGGGATAGATTTGCTGGCGTATCATTGCATAGAGGCGATGATTGTTCACGTGTATGGGTCACTTGCGACCCAACGGATTAGCGATGGCCAGTTGCTATTGTTGGAGAGGGTGGTGGTGGGCCGTGAGAGGTTTGCCTGGGGGCTTACGCTGCATGCGCGGATGATCGTGCAGTTGGACTGATGTCGATCCACAGGTAGAGGAGAGTTCACTTTTGGTTCGATCCTGGTTGCTTAGTTTTTGGAGAGGGTGCCGATGCTGCGCCCGAGGGTTCTGCTAGAGGCGCCTGGGGCGCGAGAGCCATGATTGAGGCGGTGGTCTTCCATTTTGGTTCACCACGGTGGTGGTGAAGGTGGCCATTACTTTATAGTGCAGGCGGCACAGATACAGTGACAGATGCCGCAAGTGATACTTCAGTACCCCTATGCTGGGGTTGACTTCCGGGGGGACCCGGACATGGTGTTGCCTCCTGGGGAGGTTTTTGACCATCGAGGTATGTATGTTTTGATTTATGTTATCTTTTGATATACCAGTTCATATGTGATATAGATGCTGATACGATCGTTTGGTTGTTTTTTTGTGCATGTGCAGATGTGGCACCTCGCGGGTGCGAGGTGGAGTTGCAGAGAGTGTCGGCTCAGCGAGAGCTAGAGAGACTGCCGCGTGGAGAGAGGCGTCGGTGGGATGAGGCCACGGGGAGACCAGCAGAACCCGAGAGGGCAGCGAGGAGGTGCTGGTTTGATGAACCTGGTGCGGGGCTGTCACACGCTCCTCCGGTGACAGCTGGAGTAGATTTTGATGACATACGCCGTCGTCTAGAGACAGTGTTACAGGACGTGCCTGAGGGCATGTGGATCCGTATCCAGGACGAGGGGTTCCTGGAGCAGTGTATAGGATAACTACCACCATGGTAGGGTATAGTGCGACGAGCAGCTGTGCTCGCCGCGATGACTAGTGGACGCCTGCCGCCGGGGGAGGGGGGTCCTGTGGATGCTCCACCACCACCACCTAGGGCAGGTGGGGGTGGGCCACGACCGCCTCCTAAGGGAGGAGCAGGTGGGGGTGCGATAGAGGCACCCTGATCGATGTATGTTGTATACCTTTTTGTTTATAGGCTGGTGAGCCCATTTTTGTACCGAGGTGCTGCACTGGCCTGCGAATACATGTATTTTTTTGTATGTAAACATTCGGATAGCCTGATGGGCCAATATATATATATATGAGTATACATATTTTGTGATCTTGATGTTGTCTACATGTGTTTTTGTGTTGATGATGATGATGTCTATTCTATCTATATGCTGTGACAGAATTTAGGAGATGTTTATGTATGTGTAGCTTGATGTGATATATGACAATCTAACACCATGTTAGCTATTTCATCTGTTGTTTGATTCAATTGTCGTGGAATATGTGTAAATGTAATGGAATCAAAATGTCTAGATAACAGTCTAACCTGCAGGTATTTGCGAAAGAGGCACGGGTCACGTACACGGTATACATTGTTGAGCTGGAGAATGACTAGTTGAGAGTCGAGGAAGATGCTAAGGTGACGAATATGATGATGTTGGGCGTCGGTCAAGAGGCCAATGACAGTAGTGTATTCGGCTTGGTTGTTGGTTGCTGGTCCCAAACATATGCCTCTTGAATGTAGCATTTCATGTGAGGGGGTGTAAAGAGCCCAAGCAGCTGAAGTGAGATTTTGTGTCCAACGGCTCGCGCCGTCGACGTAACCAATGTGGTAGGCTGGTGGAGGAAGCATCTATCAATAGCACAAAGGATAGTTTTAGACGAGAGGGTAGGAAAAAAAGATTAAAAACACTAAATAGGAAAAATTAACCTAAAGTAGCATGACTACTTCTAAGAATAAAATTTCTTGAGGTATAACCCATTGACAGGTTCCTTGAGTGAGAGGCCTTCGGGGGAGGCCAAGATGTAGGCACCTATGGTGAGGCAATGTTGGATGATGTAAGGGCCATGCCAAAGTGATTCGAATTTTCCATGGCCAAAGGTATCATGGGCGATATCATAGGCCAGGACGAGGTCACCTTCTCGAAATGAACGAAGGTTGACATGGCGATCAAAGGTAGCTTTGGATCATTTTTTAGCTGCCTCGTTGTTCTGTAATGAAGAGCGGAAATCTTCATCCAGTGACTCCAAGTTCAGCAAGCGCTGCTCCATTGGAGCAGTGTCAGGTAATAGCTCAATTGCGGTGCGTAAGGTGGGCATTTTGCACTCGATGGGAAGAGTTGCCTCAACCCCATGGACTAAATGGAATGGCGTGAAACCCGTAGCGGTCTTTACTACCGTTTGATAATCCCATAGCGTGGAAAATAACATGTGAATCCAATTGGTTTTATGTTTATTAACCGTGCGCTATAACATGGTCTTGAGGACTTTGTTCACTGCCACGACCTGTCCGTTTGGCTAAGGGTAATATGGTGAGGAAAACTCATGAGAGAATCCTAACTGAGATGAGAGTTCGATGAAGATCTTATTCTTGAAGTGTTTTCCATGGTCGGAAACAAGTTGGAGTGGTACTCCAAAACGGGATATGATGTGGTTGAAGAAAA
The DNA here is from genome assembly GCA_032191745.1 of Picea mariana. Taxonomy (NCBI): domain Eukaryota; kingdom Viridiplantae; phylum Streptophyta; class Pinopsida; order Pinales; family Pinaceae; genus Picea; species Picea mariana. The sequence continues at coordinate 140,467 of JASDQU010101138.1, read as the reverse complement.
AACGTGCTGCAGTGTCAGCGGTGTTATTGAAAGTGGGCATAGCCTCGGCCCATTTGGTGAAGTAATCGACGGTGACCACAATGTATTTGTGACCATTTCTGGAGGGGGGATTACAAGTCATAAAGTTGATGGCCCATTTACAAAAAGGGCCTGCAGTAATGACAGGGTGCAGAAGAGCAGGGGGAGCTCGGGCTTTGTTGGCATAGAGATGACATTGCTCACAACGTTTCACGGCGTGAATGCAATCGTAAAACAAGGTAGGCAAAAAGTAACTAGCTTGGATAATCTTCTAAGCCGTGGATATACCCAAAAGATGGCCCCCACATGCGCCATTGTGGCAGTCGTTTAAAACTCTGTCAGCCTCGTCAATAGCTAGACAATGATGAAGAATGGTGTCAACGCCCCGTCGATATAGGATGTCGCCGATGAGGAGATAGCAGGGGGCCTGATGGTGAATGTGTCGACGATCATCTCATGATAGGTGGTTACCGAAATTTTGAGTTCGTAGGTAGACGATAATGTCTCCATACCAAGGGTCATCAGAAGCGATGTAAAAGAGATGTTCATCTGGAAAGTCAGTGTTGACGGGGGCACTGGTGGTGTCAGAGGGGAGGGTCGTGACAAGTTCAGCGAGAACGAGGGCCTTCTTACTCTTTGGTTTTGAAAAATTGAGGTCATACTCTTGAAGGATAACGATCCATCGAGCGAATTTGTCGTTAACTTGGCGACGGCTGAGCAAGTACTGCATAGGGTTGGAATCTGCGACGACCTTGGTGGTGTGAAGTAGAATGTAGTGGCGCAACTTCTGGACTATGAGGACAACGAAAAGAGAAATTTTATCTTCATGTTTGTACTTCAAGGGTGGTCCTGAGAGGATCTTACTAAAGTAGTAAATGACATGTTCACGATTGTCATCTCCGAGCTGGAAAAGGACGCTGGCTACTGATACAGCTGATGCTGATACGTAGAGGATGTAGTCACGATTATAGTCAGGTGCACTAATCAAAGGTGCGTTTGAAAGTGCTGCTTTGAGATCGTCAAACGAGTGTTGGGCATAGTCATCCCAGTGAAAGGGGATGTCGTGACGTAGTAAGTGAAGGAAACCATGCGCCCATATGGCGTAATCAAGAACAATGTGTATGAGGAAGTTAGCTTTGCCCTGCAAACTCTGCAGTTGTCGTAAATTCCGAGGAGGTGGAATTTCGGTGATGGCTTTGACTTTGAGGGGGTCCATGGTAATACCACTTTGGGAAACAATAAAACCAAGGAGACACCTAGCGGTGACACAGAACACACACTTGAGAGGATTCAAGCGGATATTATACTGACGACACCGTTGAAAAATGATTCATAAATCATCAAGATGTTGAGTGCGTTTCTTGGAGCGAGCAGTGAGGTTGTCTAAGTAGGCAAGGATGATTGAAGCCAGATCGTGAAAGATGTGGGTCATGGCCCGCTGGAAGGTTGCACCAGCGTTTTTTAAGCCAAAAGGCATGACACGATATGCAAAGGTACCCCATGGGGTGATGAATGCAGTTTTATACTGATCGGCTGGGTGGATTTGGATTTGGTTATAGCCAGAGAATCTGTCCATAAAGGAGAGGGCCTCATGGCTAGCGCAGTCGTCGATAATTTGATCGATGAATGGCATTGGAAAGTTGTTTTTTGGACATGCGTTATTGAGATCACGAAAGTCTGTGCAGACGTGGATAGTGCCCTGTTTTTGGTTGACGGGCACAGGGTTGGAAACCCATGAAGTATAAGCGATGGGGTAAATAAACGTGGCAGCACGTAATTTGTCAATTTCGGCTTTGATAGCCATTGCTTTGGCCAGGTGTAGCGGTCGTTGTTTCTGGCGAACAGGTGTGATGTCAGGCCAGGTGTTGATGCGATGTTCAACAATGGATGGGTCGAGGCCAGGCATCTTTGTGTATGACCAGGAGAAAATATCCCGGTATTCCTGGAAGAGGGATTTATATGCGGCAATTTCCTGAGGAGTGCAAGCAGCTCCAATGATGATTTCTTCGACGATGCCTCTTTTAATGGAAATGTCGATTTTGATGGTGGGGGAAATGTTGGCCAGGTTTCCTTCTGCAAATGCATCAAGGGAAGGAATAGGATTGTTGAACCAATCAATAGGCCTGGAAGGGATAAAATATTTGGTTTCGATCGCGTAAATGGGATTTTGGTGAGGAGGCATGAGGGCCTCCTGTGGAGAGGAGAGGGCACGATGATGCAACGCATCCCAGGGAGAGTCTGGGTGGTTGAGCTCTTCTAGTATTTCCTTGTTGCATAGGAAACGATGGGAATACAAGGGGTCATGAGGAGTGATCTCGGTGCTAGTGTGATTGCCCCCTACGGGAGAAACAAGGGGAGTCGTGTGGGCAGAGGGTGAGGTTTCACTCAACATGAACCATATATTGAAGTATTGAGGGGTACCTGTGGTGGTTGGGTGGAGGGTCTCTGTATGAACAGGAGAGTTGGGTGCGTTACGGGGTAGATCCTCAGCGACGTCATGTAAGAACCACGGAGGTGATGGGAGTGCCTCGGGCTCTGGAGAAATGACATGACGATCCTTGAGTGGTGAAGTAACGTCAATTATCACCTCCATGGGTTGGTGACGCAGGGCCACTTGACGTTGCTTGTAGGCAAGGATCATAGGACATTGGTATGTAAAATGAGCTAATGAATTGCAGAGAGAGCAAGGGCATCTCATATGTTCATTAACTGAAGTAATGATATAGCGAATGTCAGTGATATTTGTTGAAGAGGACGTAGCAGGGCGGGGATTGTTCTGGAAGTTCTGGCGTACAGCTGCTAATGTCTACAGAAAGCGTGGAAGTGCTGGGAAATGGTGAGTGTAATGGCCATATTATGAACATATAGCACACGCAAATTTGGTCCTCAACCCTTTACTACTGGAAGCGTTGGTGGTAGTGTCACTTGCAGTAGTGACGGGTGTTGGTGGAGTGGGATTGGGGGGAATCAACTTCCGTAATTCAGGTAGTGATGGGCAATTGTTGGTTTGGTGGCCCTCTTTCTCACATAGTGTGCAAGGTGGTGGGATGCATGGGGGAAGGGGAGTGGTGGGCTCCTTCTTTTTCCTCCTACCCCCAGCTGTAGCAGGGAGGTTAGTGAGTGGGGGGGGAACGGGGGTAAGAATGGGAATTATCATGGGAAGTCCTTCTTGTGGTCGAGGGACCATCTCTGGTGGGTGTAAATACCAAACTGGGATCGCTAACACCATATTAGGTAGTGTGAGTGTTGCATATACCTGAAAAGCTTTGACNTTGGGTGAGGGGTTGGGGGAGTCTTTCCCAAGAGGGATTATTCCCCTGAGTGGATGTGGATTCGTGGACTGTTGAGGTTGAAAAATGCACAGGAGGCTCTGATGGGAGTGGTTCTGTGACTATTGAGACGCCAGAGATGATTGAAGCCTCCTGAGGAGGATGAGCATCCTCCGTGTGAGTTTTGTTAGCTGAAACGACACATACTTGATTAGGGGGAAGGAGTGGTGGTGCTCCATGGTACGTCCCTAACAAGGATGGATCTTTAAAAATTCCAGGACCCATCTCAATGAGTGGATATATGTCTTGGTTGGTGTCGATGAGGGGCAGAATGTTATCAAGATTGGCAGACGCGTTGGGTGCATAATGTGAGACTTGGTCAATGGTTACAATCTTTCCGTTGTGGGGGAACATGATTGTCCAAAAGATGGAAGATGCCACTGCCTTCATAGCGTACATGTAGCTACGTCCGAACAAGATATTGTAATCAAGTTGAGCTTCGATAACTTTGATGTCAATGAGGATAGTTTTGCCTCTGAGTTCCACAAGGAGATTTTGGAAGATCCCTTCAGGAGATGATGGTCGTCCGTCATAGGCTCGTAATGTGATGGCAGATGGTATGAGTTCTAGGGAACCAAGTTTCTGCCATACTATTTTGGACATGATGCATGTAGATGCTCCTTCATCGATGATACACCAATGGACGGTGATGTTTCGTATTTTTACTGGTACTTGAATAGCGATCACGGCGAGAAGGCGAGGTTCACAACTATCAAGGTCAAAGGTGATGAGTCGAGCATAGGCAGGGTCGACTGCCCCCAAGGTGGAAAGTAGTGATTTCCATTGTGTAGAACAAGTCTGGAGGACTTCCAAGACTGACATGGTAGCTGGGGATTGTGCTAAGTCGTCTACCAAACTATAGTTGTGAGCTGCCCTAGCCTGTGGATTGTGGACATTCCTGCGCAAGGGAATGTGAGGGATGTGAAGTGGTGGTTCGGCAGATGGGAGAGGGATTACCAACGGGGGTCCTGTTGGTGTAGGGTTTGTCTCTAGAGAGGTAGGAGTAGACTCAGCTGGATACTGACAATTCTGTGTTAGCAGAAGGATTTCTTCTTCACTGGTGAGGAGGATGGTACGCTCTGCAGGATTGTTAGGGTTGTGGTATTGTCCCACCTGAGGTGGGGGATGTTGTGCATCCTGTTGGGTGTTTACCATGCCTTGATGTGGAATAGGATTTTGTAGCATGGTGAGAGGGGGTTGTTGCACATACTGTTGTAGTTCCTGCTGAGGGGTAGTTTGTGCAGGGGTAGGGGGAAGACTACGCGAGTCTTTCAACCGTTTGAAATCAACGATCTGGGGGCAATGGTGAGTGTAATGTCCGAACTCACCAAAAAGAGCACAAGGGTGGATGGTTTTAACATTATTTCACCCTTGGCATTTGTTGTTATTCCCCCCTTGGGGGTTTTGGTTCCCTTCGTTCTGGTTTCCCCCAGGTGGTTGGTGTTGTGGGGGTTGATTGCCACCTTGACCAGGATTGTTGTTATTCCTATTCTTTCCTTTCTTCCTGGTATTTTTCGATGGATGAGTTGGGTTGGCTGTATTCAATTGTTCAAAATTCTGGTACTGTTGAGCATCAGAAGGTTGAACAAAATTTACCCCCGCATGTGGATGTAGGGGAGCCATGGGTTGTGGAGGACCAGGAAAGGGGAAGTATGGATTTTGCAGTGGTACTTATCCATAAGGCACATAGGGAGGCACAATGCTTTCACTAGTACTATAAGTTGATGTTGAGGGAGTACCACTGCTTGTGGGAATAGGTGGATGTATGGGAGGTGTCGGTGGTGGTCCACTGATGGGTGGAGGTATAGCAACAGGGTATGGCTGTTGATAAGTGGGAAGGGGGTAATAAGGAGTGCCCCTATATACCGGTGGGTATTGAGGTGTTCCATACATCAGTGGTGGTTGGGGTTGTGGACCACGGTGTGTGGTGGTACCTATTAGTCCGTCTATTGAATGAGACATCCCAAGCTTGTCTTGGCCAAATGGTGTAGGTTTGGGAAGATCAGGAAGTACTGTGTATAAGTATCATGATTGTGCATAGATGAGGTCATACTGTTGGGCTTTACTGATGGATTCCTCTTCAGATTGAGGGAAGGTGGAAGCGACATCCTTTCCAAGGAGAGAGACAAGTGATCTAAGAAACCATTTGAGACACTATTGCTTGGTGGTTTCTGCTTTACACAAACTACGTCGCCTACGCCACTCATGAATTTGGTCAGCGATGTGGGTGGCTGAGGTCTGTTTGAAGCTAGACAGTAGTTCTAGACCATTGTCATGGCGGATGGGTAACTGGAAAAAGGTCAAGAAGGCATTGGCCAAGGACTCAAAGGTCGTATGGGACCCTGATTTTTCTTCGACATACCATTTGGCTGATGGGCCAGTGAGTGTGCGTTGAAATAATCGTAGTCTAATGGAATCGTCCATGATGCTATTGGAAGAACACCATAGATGAAAGGTCATAACATGGTTGGTGGGGTCATCCCCTGCTTTTCCTTTAAACTTTGGTATGTCTGAAGGAAGTTTGGTTGGCATTGCAGGCCATGTGGCGTCATGCAATATAGGATCATTCGTGAGTTTGGTGAGATCCGGTATGTTGAGAGAGGCCAAGTATGGCATCTGTAGTGGGGTGGGAGGATTAGTTCCAGCCATAGTGTGTTGTGGACCTGACCCTTGATGGGGACTAGTTGGGTTGGTGCTCCCTCTCTGAGAGGAAGTGCGTCCTCCGCTTCCGTGTAAAGGAGAGTGAGTGAATGGATGACCTTGGGAAGTTGACCCAATTAATGTATAACCAAGAAAAGCTAATCCCAAGATGGTATCACTCGCAAGAGTGTGTGACGGAGGTACCGATGAGAGGGTACAACCAGATATTCCCCCTAAGATAGGAGGGAGGTTGAGTAAGCGTCGTGAATGACGGAGGTTCTGTGGTTCCCCTATGATGTCAGGCTAGTTCTGTGAATGTGTGCAACAAGTGGTGAGAGAAATATAGAAACAAAAAGCCTTTGTGTTGAATGTTTACACAATATATATATCCAAATCAAACTGTAAACAGATGTGCATCATACATAAAATGAGATAGAAAC
>JASDQU010101138.1:52226-123483 GCA_032191745.1 Picea mariana | reverse complement strand
TTGTTACTATCTTCTTTTGTAAATCATTTATGTCCCTATGCATTTTTTCACCTTCATCAAGAGTCCAAGTAGGATTTTTTGGAGGCTTATTTGGTGTAGAAGTTCCCTTCTTGGCTAGCATGTTGGCCAAGTATCACTTATGAACTTTGATTTTGAGGTGGTTCTACTAGACAATATTTATTCTCTTGTATCTGCCAAGTTTCGGCCCTTCTGGGTATGAAAATTTCTTTTATGTAGTTCTCTGATATTTATTCTCTACAATGCCATAGGTCTAATCAAAATTGGATGTACCAAGTGGAATTTATGGTAGCTTCCCCACAACTTGCCAATTTTTGTCCTTTCCAAAAGATCTCACTTGTATAGCATTCCCCACACAAAATGATTGATATAAAATTCGGAAGGAATGGGGTGTGAGGAAGTTGAAAAATCCAAATCTCCAAAGAGCGGAGTAAATCCTCACCATTTATTGGGAGGGGAAAGGCAACAGTAGATCCCACAGTCTGGAGAATTGGCACTCTGAAGGATTCAAGGCATTAAAAGTTGAGGTCGAATAATTCCAGAGGCCCTAAGGCCAGAGTCCATATAAACCGTTGATCATAGAGAACACGTGGCACTATATCCAAAGGTCCAGATACTTGGTACTCCAGAGGAATTGAGTTGCAGGTTACTTTGAGTCGAGAACTCCTGAAGGATATAGTTAATATCAACCGTTGAATGAAAGATGGTACGTGGAGGCAAGAGAGAGAATCTCCGATGAGTTGGCACTACAAGAGATTTGTAGAGAAATGCTTTGGAAGGATCCAAAGCCCAGATCCCAGAGTTGATCATAACCATTGGTTAACGAGAAGGCACGGTCCATTGATTTATTTTGTGCATTCTTCAATTCAACAATTTGGGAGGCAGTACAAGATGGAGCCTAAAAATCTTGAAGTCTGGAGTTCCAAAGCTCTCGTAGACCACTGATTTAAATAGGAAATGAGGACCATCGATTATATGTCCTTTGAGTATTCATAGATTCAGTGTTTAGGACATTAAAAGTGTGTTGGTGCAAATTTCGTCGAAGCTCCAAAGAGGAAGTTGTTCGAAACTTCACCACTTCAACGTTCAAAGGAAATGGGGTGAGGTGAAAGGTAAAGCTATGAAGCCCAAAGTCCTGGAACCCTAGAGGCTTAAAGCATAGGACAAGTTCCTATATGTTAGTTCTCGGTCACAGCCTATGGCCACATGCACTCGGGGGCCAAAGAAAAATGGCTAAGTACCCGAATTGTTTTTTTGAAACCAGAGAAGGAGCCCGTGGGGTTTTAATGTGTACATACCTACACCTAACAAAGAAAGGAAGGCATGTAAACCTTAAGAAGGAATCAAACATAGATCTATAATCCAATTTGACTCTAATTCACAAGAATCCATGTACATGGATTTCATCTCGAAAATACATTTGTTCAAGTATCCATAAATTCCTGCTCAAAAACTCAGAATTGAGCATGGAAGTAGGAGTTGGAAAGGTCTTGAACAGTATAAGATAATTGTTCACCCAGAAATTGGATTTGAATAGTCAATTTCTCATGAAATTGATAGAAAATAAGTTTGATATATTAACGAATTAGAATGGTTCATGTTTTCATGGAATAATTAAGAGAAAATATCCTGACAAAGTTCCATTAGCTACACATTTTTTTCATAATTAACATCTTTTAGATCAGGATCAACATAGAGTGCAGAGTGATGGATAATACACATATAATATATAGTCAATAAGATGAGATTAGAGGGATGAATGTCCAGTTGGGTATGGAAGGAACCAACTCCAATGGACATGGATGAGAAAAGGAGGAAGACATAAATCCGGTCGAGACCCTCAAAAAATTGTAGATAGATGTCAAGAGCCACAAGGATGATAATGAAAGGATTATGAAAGCCAAGGAACAGTTAGAAAAATTCAATATAAATTTAATGAAAACCCTAGACAAAATTGAAAATAAGTTGGATAAGGAGAGTGGCTCCAACAAATTAGGAAGCCACGAGACCCCTAAAGGAAAAGGAAGATCAAGGAGTGATAGAAGACATCACCATCACTCCCAAAGGAATTCCAACAGGAGAGCACACAACAGCTCAAGTCCATCCCCTGTCAGGAATCATCATAGGAGGTCTGAGGTGGATGAATTGAAAAGAGAAATGAAGAAGATCAAACCTCCTACTTGTGATGGTGAACACAAGAAGGATGAAGATGGTGATACATGGTTTCTAGGAATGAGGAAGTACTTCCAATTCCATAACGATTCTTCTCATGTAGAAGGAAGAATTTGTATTTATCAACTGAAAGGAAAGGCATCTAGGTGGTGGGATCAACTCATGCAAGTGCAACACATCAGAGAGAAAAATATGAATTGGAAGGAATTCAAGAAGCATTTTGGGAAGAAATAACTGACCAAGAGGTATTATCACAAAAACATGAAAGAGTTATTAGAAATGAAACTGGGCAACATGACTATTGGTGAGTATGAAAGGATATTTTTAGAATTGTTGAAGTATGTCTCCTTCATCAAGGATGAGATCATTAATATTCAGAGGTACCTGAGTGGGTCTCCATCTTTCATCAGTGATAAAATTAAATATGATGATCCCAAGAATTTGGATGAAACCATAAGGAGAGCCAAGTTCTTATATGATCATCATAAAGGAAAGAATACTTTCCAAATATCTCAGGAAGACAAGAAGAAGTTTAAGAGGGAACAAAGGCAGAAGGGGAACAAGCCATCGTTTTTCAAAAATATTCCTCAAGGACAACCATCTTTTAGAGAGCACAAAATGGATGAGGTAGGTGGTAAAAGGCCAAGGCAGACACCCATTCAATGTTGGCGTTGCAAAGGAGACCATAAGTATAGATATTTTCTTCACAAAAGTGACAAAGTGAGAGTTTTTCACAATGTACAACAAGCAGAAACAATGGAGGACATGGGAAGAGGTGTACCAAGGATCTATGCAACCATGGACAACAAGCAAGCAGAGTTTCAATCACACATCAAGTAGAAGGTATGACCAATAACCACGCCTTTACTATTTTAATAGTTTCAAGATCTAGTCATAGATATACAGATCCTAAGGTAGTTGAAATATTGGATTTTCCAGGAAGCAAGCATGGGAAATCATGGCTTGTGAAGTTGGGTACATGACCGAAGAGAAACGTTTTTGAGTTGGTTAAATCATGTCCAGTGAACATGAATGTGATGGAAACCAAGGTAGATTTGAACATCCTTCCCTTGGGTTCATATGATTGTCTAATTGGTATGGATTGGTTGGAACAACACCATGTTGTCTTAGATTATCATAACAAGGTGTTTACTTCCCTGAATGACGAAGGGAACCCAAGAATAGTCCAAGGAACTCCTAGGGTAGTTACTGTCTGAGATATCTCAACAATGCAGCTGAAGAACTACTATAGGAAGGGATGACAAATATTTGCATCTCATATGGAGGAAGTAGCTAAGGATAAGGTGCCAAATATGGAGAATCACTCAGTCCTACAAGATTTTGAGAATGTGTTCAAGGATATACCAGGACTACCCCAAAAGAGAGATATTGATTTCTCTATATATTTGATGCCTGGAGCAGCACCAATATCAAAGAATCCCTACAGAATGAGTACACTAGAAATGAAGGAGGTGAAAATGCACCTTGAAGAGCTTCTGAAGAAGGGGTATATATGCCCAAGTGTCACCTTGGAGCACCCCATTCTTATTTGTAAAGAAGAAATATGGGACATTAAGACTATGCATTGACTTCATACAATTGAACAAGGTAACTATAAAGAACAAGTATGATTTTCCAAGGATCGATGATCTCTTTCATCTGTTAAAGGATGCAAGAATATTCTCAAATATTTATCTCAGGTCAAGATACCATCAAGTAAAGATCAAAGATGAAGACAACAACAAAAACACCTTCAAGACAAGGTACGATCATTATGAATTCACAGTGGTGTCATTTGTATTATCAAACACACCAATTATTTTCATGTGCTTAATGAATGGTGTTTTACGAGAATAAAAACATGAGCATCACATGAGATTCACTTGAGGAAGGTGTTACAAGTGTTAAAAGAGCACTAGTTGTATTACAAATTGAGCAAGTGCCCATTCTATCAAAATTGAATTCACTATTTGGGGCATATCATATTCGAAGAAGGGATATGAGTGGACCCATAAAATATCAAGAACATTAAAGGGTGGAAAAACCTAAGAATGTGATTGAAGTTAGATCCTTAGTGGGTCTATCTAGATACTACATAAGATTCATTGCAGGGTTTTCGAGAATTTCTCACCCAATTACTTCCCTACAAAGGAATGGGTGAAGTTTATGTGGACAACAGAGTGTGGAAACATCTTCCAACAATTCAAGAAGTTGTTAACCAGTTCTCTAATTCTAAGTATTATTGATACGAATAAATATTCATGGTTTGCATAGATGCATGCAGAGAAGGACTTGGTGTAGTACTTAGTCAGAACGGATTTGTGGCATGTTTTGAATCCAGAAAATTGAAAGAGAATGAAAGGCTCTATGCCACTCATGATTTGGAGTTAGCAGCCATAGTGTATTCCTTGAATAATTGGATGCACTACCTCATGGGAAAGAGTTTTGAGCCGAGGATAGACCATAATGGTCTGAAATACTTGTTTGATCAACCAACTTTAAATTTCAGGTAGAGCAGATGATTGAAATTCCTCTTTGAGCATGACTTTCATATTAAGCACATCAAAGGAAAAGAGAACAATGTGGTTGATGAAATCAGCAGGAGAGTGCATTAACTACATGCTACTACCATTATCATGTATCAAACTGATCTTAAAGGTAGAATTTCTGAGGTTGAAAAATCATATTTGCAGTGCATGGAGTTGGTAAAAAAATTACAGCAAGGTAAAATGGACCAGAAAATTGAAGATTATGAATAGGGAATTGATGGAATTCTCTTGTACAAGAACAAAATTTATGTACCCAATTCTCATGAATTGAGGAGTACAATTTTGAAAGAGATGCATAATGTACCTTATGCTAGACACCCAGGATATCACAAAATAGTTGCAACAGTCAAGAGCCAATATTATTGTCCAGGCATGAAGAAGGAGATTGTTGAGTACATTGCTAAATGTTTGGAGTGTCAAAAGGTCAAGGCTGAGCATAGACACACAACTGGCTTGTTGCATCCATTTCCCATTCCTAAGTGGAAGTGGGAAGTGGTGATAATGGATTTCATCACCAAATTGACCATAACAAGCAAGCAATATGATGTTATCATGGTGGTGGTGGACAAGCTTACCAAAGCTTCCCATTTCATTTGTATGAAGGTTACTCTCAAGGAAACCAATGTTGATGATATTCATATGAGGGAAGTATCATGATTGGATGGCATTCCCAAGGCAAGTGTGTTTGACAGAGACCCAAAGTTTACCTCAATGTTATGGAAGGGATTATTCAAAGGGTTCAGAACAAATCTGAACTTCAGCACAACTTATCATATTGGGACTGATGGGAAAACAGAAAGAGTGAACTAAGTGATAAAGGATATGCTAATAATGTATGTGATGGAGAAACCATCTAAATGGGAAGATTATCTACACTTGGTATAATTTTCCTACAATAATGGGTATCAGGCATCTATGAAGATGAACCCATTTGAGGCACTTTATAAGATGCTGGTGAGCCAAGTGTTTATAAGATGGGAGGATTATGTGTTACTAGGCCAGAGAGCCTAGATGTTGAAGGCCAAGGAGCCTCATTTTTTATATGTAAATACTCACATCATTAATATAATTACATCGTTGCGTGTCCATTTCGAGGATCCCTAAAAAGAGAAAATAGTTATTTTTTTGAAATACCCAAGTCTCTAACTTGGTTTATGTCCAATCCAGTGTTGTATTATTCAACCATCCTTGCCATATACTGAGAAATATAAGAGGAGAAAAGTGCATAAATAAGATGCTGGTGAGCCAAGTGTTTATAAGATGGGAGGATTATGTGTTACTAGGCCAGAGAGCCTACATGTTGAAGGCCAAGGAGCCTCATTTTTTATATGTAAATACTCACATCATTAATATAACTACATCGTTGCGTGTCCATTTCGAGGATCCCTAGAAAGAGAAAATAGTTATTTTTTTGAAATACCCAAGTCTCTAACTTGGTTTATGTCCAATCTAGTGTTGTATTATTCAACCATCCTTGCCATATACTGAGAAATATAAGTAAATTCCCCTTAGGTGGTTGCAATGGACCTCACAGTGACGCCCAAAGAAATATCCAAGTACACTATGCTTCGTTCTCTGGTGCCCCTTAATTGATTTACAAGTGTTCTTAACGTATCCAGCCCCTCATCAATTTCAATGTTTAGATTGGGTGGTTTTGGTGGGATGGGGTTTTTCTCTCCTTTGTCTGCTGGTGGGTGATTTACATTGTCATCGACTTCCATTTTTTAATATATGCTACATTTTAATAAGGAATTTTAATAAGTACACTTATGACTAAGTTATTACAAACAATGATGTTATTTTATCCCAACAAAATCATAAACATAATTCTGTGTATAACAAAGAAAAACTGTGTGTTATCTTTACAATGAACATAAAAAAAACCTATACAAGATTGGTGAATTGTTGAGAAATTTATATTCAAGTATTAATTATGTGTAGTGAACCATTCTAATAAGTTTTCAATTCCATTTGGATTTACATCCATAATCTATGACTAATTTATCTGTATTTTTGCAAAACCGAGAAAGGAAATGACAAAAAATCAACCATACCTTTCTTTTGATGGATAGGGTGGAAAGATCCTGGGATTTTCTCCTTTACATGGCATATGGTTTTTTTTCTCAATGAAGAAAACCTGCGAGGTAAAGTGTGCAAATGAGAAAAAAATGCTCCTATGGTACTTAAAAAAAGGGCACAGTAGGAACATGTGTGTGTTCCTATTAAGAACATGCATGTGGTATTGTCAAGAATGCGCACATGTTCGTAAGAACGTGTGTGTGTTCCTAGCGATGAAGGTCCTATGTGGAAATATTGTTGGAGGTTTAGGTGTTTCCAAACTTACAGGATTATTAACACGTGCATGTTCCTGAGAATGTGCACGTGCTTCTACTAGTGTGCATTCAGGTTGACCCCCTTGCCACTTTTTCAACCACCAACTTTGTGCACTCACCCTAGAAACTAAGAAATATTATATTTTTTCACTTGGGAAAGAGATATAATATGCAACAAAAACCCAACAAGTGTTAAAAACAGGTTATAAATATGTATAACCATTAACTAAGAAATAACTTGTAAAATATATGGTAAATCCCCCTAGAGTTTCCACGTTAACAAATGGAATTCACAAAAATATTATCTAGATAAAATATAAGAAACAATAAGAACTTTTGGTATTAAATTCACCACTATATGTGTAATTTAAAATTGTAGAAACAATCTAGAAATGAAATATAGACTAGGTCCAAGTAAGAATACACATTTAAGCACCAAACCCTATCCTCAAGGTTTCACCAAATTTGATTTCTATTCATTCAATTTTATTTGTAGATTTCATAAAAATTTTAAATCATCCCACAAAATTTTGGATAAGACCTTGAATCATCTTTCTATAGGGATATTTTTCCTTCTTATGGTTACAAAATCAATAATTAACAAAAAAACCTTTAATAAGCTAGTATATGAAATGAAATGAATGATTACTTTTTCTTTAGACTATGAAATAAATAAAAAGTTAGATTTTTACTTTATTTTTTACCATTATATTTCCTTGGAAACAAATAAAAATAAATGAATTTCAATTTTTAGGGTTTATGGTTGGTTGTTGGGAGAAGACATGTGCCTTTCTCCAATTAGGGCTTATGGGGTCAAGAATTATTCACCTCTATATTTGGTCACTTCTATATTAAGGATTGGGGTAAGAGATTAGAAATGTAGGGGTAGAGTAATCCATTTCCTAATTAAAATAAAGTATGATGATGAAGGATATGCAAGAAGGGATTCCACAAGGGAAAACAATTCACCAACATGATCAATCATGGCTTGAATAAAATACTTGAAACACTTTCCAAGCAACCAAACGAAATACAAGATAAGATATTGAGCACTTACGAAACTGACAAAGGAAGATGGAATAGATAGAAACCCTAGATGTATTCCTTCCAAGTGGTTAATAATCCTTCAAATGGATTGATCTTGCTAGGTAGTAGAAGTCCTGAAAATTCACAACTAGTCTTTGATGCACCAAGAAAATAACCAAGAAATAGAGAGCTCTAAAATTTGACACCAAAACCTACAATAGGTAGATCTTCAACAAATTGCATTCTCAAAATGATATCCAAAAATAACAATAAATTGGAATGAGAGTAGAGCCTTTTTTTATAGATGAGAAATCAACATCCTTCTCATTCTTTATTATTTTATGTCTCTCTAAAATTAGCATAGGATGATCACAAAACATAGTTTGTCATTCACACAATGAAGGAGACTAAGTCAAATATAAGTAAAACATTCCACATGTACTTAGAACCATCATGAAAAGGGGATGTATGACAAAAGGATGGGCCAATTTAGTGAATAAGCTCAATGTTCCCTTGAAGAAGTGAACTAGAAGCCTCGAAGGATGGTGCAGTATGATGCCAAGCAAGGAAAGGTCCAACATCTAGACTCCAAATGTTAAACGAACTAATGGGAAGAGTCATAATACCATCAAAAGGTGGATGGATCCTCAAATAAAGCTCAGATATCCTCAAAACATGCCTCCATTTTTTGACCATGGCTTCATCTCAAGCAAATATGCCTCCATAAAAGGTGGGGTGTGACCCTCTGAGTAGAAATATATCATAAAACCCCCAAATGGATAGTACAAATTACACATGTGTGGGTGGGCCCTCCCATGAATCAATAAATGGATCAAAAATGTTGAAATGAGAGATAATTATGGAATCTTAAATGTGGCATGTGTATAGGTGACCAAGGAAAGTGAAAATGGCTCATCTATTAGAGCAGATTGGCTCCACAAATCGGCCTCCTAAGGAAAGTATAAAATAATAAACCATGTGTGCCACATCAAATTTGTATATGCCACATCACACTGCAAGCTATACTAATTTAGAATTACGAGGTGAGAGTTAAAAATAATCATGAGAAGTTTATATTCATATCCATAGACAATAAATGATAACAAATATCATACGTTAAATAATTACTATTAATATATAATATGAAAATAGAAAAAAATAGTATATTATTAATATATGATAATAGTTTTTAATAAAGTCATAATTTAATAATATATTATATAATAATATACTATAACCATAATTTAATATGAATACTTATTACAATATCATAATACTAAGAATTAATGTGAATGTTGCAACATTAGAAACAATGTATAATATGATATAATAATATATCCTAATAATATTAAATATATAATTTGGTCAATAATATAATATGAATTAATAACTATAATTAGGACGATAGGCGTAGACCTACTGAGAATGGTAAGAATTAATGGGATTTTAATCATAGATGGATTTTTAATGGACGAGATTTCGTATGCTTGGAATATTCTTCGTCATCACAATAAATGGAAGGTTGTGATTTTAGGCATCAACTTCCTTGCATGACAAAACATGTTCGTTGGTCATTAAAAAGGGTGATTAAAATGCTTAACATAATAATGACGAATCACTTTATGTTTTGTTTTTTATTGAGGTTAGTTTTTTAATAAGCTTAGATTTTCTACCATGTTTAGGTTTTTTTACTGTGTTTAGGTGTTTAGGTTTTTTTACTACATTCAATTTTTTTTGTTTTTAATGTGTTTATTTGGTGGGGTGTGCTTCACCTTCTTGACCATTTGTTTATGAAGTGGAGCACCATCTCCTTACTGCCTCTTACTAGGTTGTTGGGTGTGCATTGTTCCTATCATCGCTTGTCTTTGCATAGTTCGATTTTATATTACATGTAATAGTTCGATTTGTATTTTTATGCCCGCGAGTTGTTATGCATGCACTGTGCCTGTCTCCACATTTTTTTAAATGGTTGGATTCTATATTGAATACAATAGTTTGTTTTTATCCATTGTTTTCATTTTTATACATTGTTTTTATATTGCATGTAAATATGAATAGTTTGATATTGTATTGCATAGAATAGTTTGATTTTATTTAAAGTAGTTTGATTTTTATTTTGATTAAAAAAAATTTAAAAACACACTTAGATAGGGTTTCTGGATATATTCCAAAATAATTTGGTCCAATTATTGAAGTCAATGGATTTATGATGGCATGTAATATACTCCATATATGCTACGATTTTGAGGAGTCAAAATAAATAATCAATCAACCTACATAAGTCAATCTAACTATGACTAAGCTTTCAATGAGATGTGTGTCCTTTAGTCCTAGCTTCTACCGGCTTTACAAAATTTTGTTATACTTGATTACACAATTTGATACATTTTTTCAATTCAAACCATGTCTTTCATTTTTTCAATTCAAACCCCATCATGAAAGAGCTTAAAAATATGTGTGGCTTATAGTTGGGATAAAATCATGAAGATGGGTAACAATTTTGCTTGTTTTATGAGATTTGTTTTTGTTTTTTTAACAGGTTCTTCAACTTCTGGTAAACAAAAGTATATTTTTTTTATTTAGAATTTTACTTTACTATAAAAAAAAAACTTCTGAAGAATTTTGTTAGCTTTCTAGTGACTATTTTTTAAATTTTTTTTATTGAGATTTGATATGTCAAATTGGAAATTGTTTGACAGTATGTTCCTTAAAATTGAAGTGAAAGATAATGAGTTATATTTTCCCCCAATAATGTATTCATTATTAAACTTTTGTTTTTGACAAATGAAATATCCTAGAACAATCTACAAAGATTCTATTTTGTGATGACTATAGTTTTGAATCTAACAGATGAATATTATAATTTCTAGAATTTTTTTAGGTTGACCAATATGAAAAAGTTACAGATTTTAAACACATGTTATACCCCACCATGTATCTATCTTAATTTTTACTTAAAAGTAAAATCTAAAAATACCCTTTCGAAGGGAATAATTTAAGGATTTTGAATATAATTTTCCATAATTTTCCACTGTGTATTTTTAGAGATATGATTTTTTCATTTCACTGAACCATAATGTCACATAAAAATATTATGCAGTGATTTTTTTATAAAATTAAATAAAATTAGATAAAAATAGTGAAAATGAAAACAAATTTTATCTAATGAAAGTAGATTCATTTTCTAAAATGTTGGTATCCATTCCAAAACTAAATTATGAGTGTTTGTAGGAGTCCACTACCTCTAAAGATCAAGTAAGTTGGAGAGAATTTGCAGTTTCCTGCAAACAGTCCCATTTTCAAGTTTTCGATTGAAATATTATTTTGGTCGAAACCTAGTTTTTAAGGGAATCCGTTAAAAATGAACCTTTCAGTCAAAAATTATTTAGACTGAAATATTATTACAATAGAAAAATAATTCATCCGAAAAATATTGTACACAACTTTTGAGGGTGCTGTTATGGAGTCATTCAATTTGACATGCAAACTTTTGGCCGAAAAATGTTTCGGTCGAAAAAAATCCTAGTGGCATTTTTTCGGTCAAAAAAATGCCGCTAGGAATTTTGGAGACCCGATTCTCACAAAAGTGTTAACCATCTTCAAGATTTTACATGTTGTCATCTACTAAAATTTAATGTTATCAGTGTGACTCCAAATAGAAATGATCATATTGTTGGAAATATTAATTGCAAGTCATGAGCTTCACGCTTATGTCGACTCTATCCGTCCTGAAAACAAAGACGTTAGTTTATCAGACACATCAAGAAATATTGTTAGCATAATTTTATTTAATGAGTCGATCTTTATCTTTGTCGAACTCTGCTATGCAGATGAGAGTAAGTAGAATCTATTGTCATCTTAATTTTTTTCATTCGGTTTTACTTCTACAAGAAGTTTCAGTCTTATCTATATATGTCTGAATCTATAAGAAATCGATATACATACAGAACATAGAGAAGATTTGATAGTTAGAAAGAAACAACAAGTTGTATATTGAGTCGGAGAACTCTAAGAGAACAAGATTTGTGTGTCTGAAATTATGCAGAAGTCATTGGAGCCAAAGCTTGACATAATCTTGTAATAACGCACAATGCCTAATTTCTTAATATATATTTAGTTATCTGTGTATTGATGTATTTTTGAGTTTTGCAGTGTTCAAATATTTTGAAAATATATCCTCTTTGTTTATGATCAAGCTTAAGTTCATAGTTTATGTGTTGAGAGTAGAACAAAATCAAGAAATTGTTTTATTAAGAGTTATCATCATAGTGCACAATATATTGAGCAGTCTGTGAACTGCGTGCTAAGTTCTGAGAGTTCAACCACAAATTTTTTTGGCCCGCATTGTTTTTCACTGTGTCATGTAGAGTTTGTCTATGTGTTGTACATCAGAGATATGGTATCAAATCAGGCTGATCAGAACAATTTTTATCAAAGAAATTTTATCATAGCAAGGTTTAAGATAAACAACTCTATTGAAAAGTGAAAAATATGGCTTCTACTTCAAATCTACAACCTCCCACTTTCACAGAAAAAAATTATGAGTTATGGTCCTTGAACATGAAGGTGTTATTTTGGGGTCGATATATGGGAGATATTCGAGAATGGATATGTGGAACCAACAAATTAAGAAACATACAATGCACCCACACAAGCTAAGAAGGATGCTTTGAAATATCAAAGAAGAAGGATGGAAAGGTAATGTTTTACATACATTAAGCCATGCATGAGATCATACTCCCAAGACTTTCATAAACAAATAAAGCAAAGGAATCATGGGACATATTACAAAATTCTTAGCAAGGTATGGATAAAGTCAATACTTCAAAACTCTAAATTCTCAGAAGAGATTTTGAAACTCTGTTAATGAAAGACGCAATTTCAGTAGATTCTTTCTACACCCATATTATTGGCCCGATAAATCAGATTAAGTCTAATGGAGGAATCATAGAGGATAGATATGTTGTTGAGAAAGTACTTAGGAGCCTTCGTCCTGTAATATCCCCAAAAATAATTAATTATTAAAGTCTAAGTGTACTTGGGAATAAATTTCCATTTTTGGCAAATTTGAATTTGGAAATTGTTTTCCATTTATGGAAAATCCGAATTTGGAATTTGATTATGTAATTAATTATTTATGATTGTTGGGAAATGATTTGATTTTCCCAACTAACTTCTTGATTATCACACATGTAAAAGACAAACCTTTTTATATATTAAATGTTGGAAGACAAATGGAACAACCAAGTTGAAAACAACTCACCATAACTCCATGAGTGGGGAACATATTTGAGTTTCCTTAGGGATGACTTTTACAAGTGGAAAATGAGGGATTTGACCACTAGCAGCCCCTGAAAATTAGGGATTTATAAAGCTGCGAAAATTCCCAAGGAGGGAAGGAAAGACCTAGGCACAAGATGCATACAAATACAACATATGGAGGAGGAAGGATGTTGTTGAGTATGTTGGAGAAATGAAACTACTTGTTGTTATGAACATTGTTTAGTGTGAGGCAAGAGAATTTCTGATCTATGGAAATAACTGTAGCAAAGGAGGATCATTTCAATTCACCCTTATGAATTCATGGTGAGGCTAGGGGGTGAATAGAGCAAGTAAACTTGGTTGTTCTATTCTATGGTTGGGTGGAACTTGGATGTTCCATTTGTGTCCCAACATCATATTCATATATGTACCTTTACTTGTCCTCTTGTTAAATATTATGTTGATTATTAGATATCAGGAATGAGATGGTTTATGTGATAATAACTTATACATGTTATATGTGCTCTCTTAGCAGAGATAGTAAAACTACTGTAAGTTCTAATTGATAATGAAATTGGGTTATACATGTATAGATAGTTGTATATATATGTGTGTGATCATGTATAAATAAATTATAGAACTAGTGTGGGTTTCTAGTAACCATTAAGGAAGGTTATGCTTCTAGATAAGATTACTCTCTGTGTGTGTGTGTGTATTCAAGATTAAAAGAAAAACAGGACTTTTGTGATGTTCATAATAACCATTGAGCTAGATATAGATATATATGCAGAGTACCATTTTAGGTCTATATAGATACCATCAAAATAGATGAAATGAATAACAATCCTCTTCTATAAAAATTACATATTCTTGATATATTCAACCATAGATCAACAATGACTTAATAGTCTACAAATGTTGCTACAGTAGTTGTACCTTAACTGATTATCGTTCAAAATGGTTTTCAACAACCTATATATTCATTTAAAAAAATAAATTACAAACAACCTATATAACCATGAAACCCTGGTTCAAATTTATTATAGTGGAGTACCCTAGGGTAAGGACTCATGTACCACTGGTAGACAGAATCTAAGAAGTTGTTTCTAAGAGCCAAGATAAAAAATCGAATACCTTTTTGAGTGAGAGGGATTTCCTTGATTCTCTCTCGTTGATGTGTACAAACCTGCAAGGGAGAAAACGATAGATTTAGTAAATTGTGCTAAGAAAATTCAGTGAAAATAAATAACAAACAAGATGATATAACACTTAGTTTGAGTCGGCATAGCAATAGTTCTCTACCGATGCTTGAGTGACGATCTGTACACAACCCAAAGGGGGAGGAGTGGACCCAAGAATGGTTGATGGGTACCCTTGCAAGACAAGACAGGGCCCCATCATTAGTTATTGTAATTGAAAAGTATTACTTTGATGCTTAAAACATTAAACAATAAATTAAATAGTGTTAAAACATTTAAAAACACTCAAAGTACAATCATGAAACCCCATAGAAGGTAAGCATTGCCTGTGTAAATTATACAAAACCTAAGTCATGATTCTTTTCCATAGAGGAAATCAAATGAAAAGAAAATAACATGTTTAGAATACGATTTTTGTCTAACATTGTACCTTGTTTAGTATGGATTTTATCTACGATTAATATAAAAATAAAATACAGTGAAATCTACGAAATAGGGATCGATGGCACTAATATGGATTCCCTGTAGGATTTCAAGAATGCAAACTCTCAGACAAAGGGTCAAAATTTTGGAGTTTATATACGCCTACGCTATATAAAACCCAGAAGTTAATCTTATGCATAAACAGAGTATTAAAATATGACTTATGCGCACAGTGAAATCACAATCCTTCCACAGATGTAAATTGTTTTCAATCTCAAGGGTTTAGACATAATACGAAAGGCATCTACCATATTGCTCTGTATAAATGAAAATAAATTATGGGTTTCTATAGAAAACACAAAGATAAATTCAAGTACATAAGTTCGAGATTTAGATATATGCAAGTAATTAGTTATATAAAATACAAATGTAATCAATAAAACAAAGGGTCGATGTTACGACATAGCGATGTGCATATTGATCTTATAAAATTATAGAAGGTAAATCATGAACCAGTGGATTTAAATCTTCTTTGCATAAGATTTTTACAGACATCGAATGTAAATTATATATAGAGGGTGATTACCACACTTTCATGTAAATGTGTTCACGAGTTTGTACAGAATGGTAAAGGAACTAAACAAACCGAATCCACAAATCCCTTGGAAAGTTTAACCTATATATATGTCTATCTATCTATTCGCACAGAACTATAGTTCACAATGCAGTAACATAATACTCAGAGGATAAATCTGATAGGATTTAGGAACTGTGTTTATGCTCACTTGGAATGCTAACACTGGAGTATTTCAGAACTTACCATGATTTTCACAGTGGATAAATATATCACACAGGGTGTGGATATTGGCACTTTTCACAAAGATTAAACCTAAATAAAAGTAACTTAAACCTTGAATATTTGAAGGGCTCTAGCCTAATCAAAGTGTACTATAAACTAGTCCCAAAAAATTCAAACTTGAAGATCCCAAAAATAAACATTTATAGGGGAGAAATGAAAATACGGTCGATAACAAGCTATCCACAAATTTGTTATAGAATAATAAAGGAAAACAAAAAAAAAAGTCATGTGTTACCTTGTATAGAGAGAAGACCAAAATGTTCTACGACCTCCATTATTACCAGGTTGAGTTCGTTCCAAACTACCGGCCACCCACTCAGAGAAGACCGTTCCAAGATTAAACACTGAGATGCATACACCACAAGAGTAGGAGATTTTTGTGAACACATGGCCAAAGGGGGGAAAACAATTACGATGGTGACCTCAAAACAATTGCAAGTGGGGAGTAATAGGTGATGGGAATACGCAGTACGATTACCATGGGAAAGTTTGAATATGGGGTTCCCACATTGGGTGTGGTCGCCTAAATTCGCCACCTCAAGAAGTATTTCATAGACCTTCCATTAATGGATATAACCAGTGTTAAAATCCTACAGTTTGAAAATAAACCTGCCATTAACATGAGTCTAGGGCCTATTCAATGGTGGGCCATGTCACCAGGTTGGGTGGGGTTTCACACTGTTAGTTATAGGGTTATGTGTGGTGCAAGTACAAAACCATGGGCATTAGGGTGTAGGAACTATCACGTCTTCGTTGGAAGGACAACCTCACAACTACCCTTGGTAACGTTCTCACTTATTCACTTAATAACCTTTCATTACGTTATGGAATATTTTGCATTTGGGTGGATTTCCATGTAATAATAATACTAATTCTAGGAATAGGAAATGTTATAAAAGTGCCTATGATATATGACATCTATGTATAACAAGCATGATATGTATATAGCATAGGTAATATTTGTTTTATATGTAAAATCAAATATATACATATATGTTGGTGTTTGTTAAGGATTCCATGCGGTGAATACCATGTTATATCAATTCTATTTTAAGAATAGTGTGAATGTGTAATAGTCCATATGGACTACTATGTGTGTGTGTGTGTGTGTGTGTGTGTGTGTGTGTGTGTGGATATGAAGTATATATATAACAAGTAAGGATTAATTCGTATGTTAAATCCAACAATTATATACATATGCATAATGGTATATGTTAAGGACTCCAATATGGGGTCATATAGGGGTAAGTGTTAAGATTTGAAATAATGGATACAAATTTGAATGTGCGAAGATTTAGATCTAAGTTGGGTTCTTTGGTAAACAACTGACATAGATGTATAATGATATGAATAGTATCATTGTTATGGTATGTGTACTATGGTCTCTAAATAGATACAGTAAACAATGCATGCTTTATATTTGATAAGTGATGATAATAAAGTTATGTGGAACAAATAGTGAAGAGTCAAGGAGTTTTAATGCATCTAACAATTTTATTTTATTTTTGATAAATTTGGGGTAGATTACACGTCCTAAATTTGATACCCTTGTTGTGAATTTGGAAGATAACAAAGAGCTGAGGCACTTTAGTCGAGATGAAATCCAAGCTTCCCTCATTAATCATGAACAAATATTGAATAGGTCAAATACGTCATTAGAAAATGCATTTTCTTCATAGTCATTTATAAGTCGTGGAAGAGGAAGGGTGAGAGAAAAATCTAGAGGCAGAGGAAGGAGTTATACTATATGTGGATGTATTATTAGTCCTGCAAATAATGGTGGAAGAGGCCAAAATCCAAATACTAGTCAACCAAGTCATCAAAGATTTGATAAGTCAAAGATTCAGTGCCATTACTGTAAAAATTATGGACATTATGCATATGAGTGCAGGAAGAGACAATGTAATCATAACAAGAAAGGTCAAGATAAGACAAACAACACAAATACTCCCTCGAGTCCTATGTTTATGGCGCATGATAAAGAAATGCCTATAGTTTCCCCAGTTGAATGCAATGTTGCTCAAGAAATTCATTGTGACATATGGTATCTAGATTCAGGCTGTACTAATCACATGATGGGAAAATTAGAATTTTTTTCTAGTTTGGATAAGTCAGTTCAAACTAAAGTTACACATGGAATAGATCTCTAGGTCACTATCTTAGGAAAAGGAAATATTAACGTTTTGACTAAACAAGGAGAGAAAACGTTTATGCTTGATGTATAATATGTTTTTGGTCTGAAACATAATTTTATCAGCACAAGAAAACTATTAGAGATGTTGATTAATGTTGGTTGTCATTGATGTCAACCCTTGAAGAAATTTGGATAGCCCAGGTTTGGGTAATGGACACAAGTTTGTTTTATAGATAATCGCATGAGTTTTCATATATTTTCAAGTAATACTATTCTATATGGATAGTACGTGTCATTCCATTTCTAGTGCTATGTGGAACGCCACATAACTCCTCACGGTTAGAGAGTTGTGGCCATGTCAAGTTGGAGAACCCTCATGAGTCATCTAGAAGCCCCAAAAGGTCAAAGTAGTCAAAGTGGTTTAAGATATTTTTAGAAGGTAAATAATAAAGTGAAGTGATGATTGTACTATAATTCAAAGTGAATACAAAATAAATTATTTAAATAATAAAGTTAATGGAGAAATTACTAAGTTGACAAGTGGTTTGAAGTGGGTTAGCCCTAAAATAAGGAAAGTGGTTTAAGATGGTTAGAAGGTAACTCCTTGAGGTAAAGTGAAGTGATGAGTGTACTATAAGTCAAAGTGGATACAAAATAAATTATTTAAATAATAAATTTAATGGATAAATTACTAATTGGACAAGTGGTTAGAAGTCGGTTAACCCTAAAATAAGGAAAGTGGGTTAAGATGGTTAAAAGATAACCCCTTGAGGAAGCTACATGAAAGTATAAATAATAGGCAAGGCTCTCTCATTTTAATCACACTTGAGCATATTGAATATCTAAAGGTTACGGAGGTAAACAAGGATATCTAAACGTAATTTCAGATAGAAGGTGAAGTAAAAAAGGGCGAAATTCAAGGGAGGATAAATTCTTTTGATGATGCTTTCTAAGGTATGTTATTTACAAGTCATCTCACCATTTTCACAATAATTTTTTTTCTAGAATGATTCAGACCATGAAACTATAAGGTCATTGAGAAAATATATCCAATTAGTTGTGATATGAATTTCAACTTGTGGTTCGTTGTATTTTTGGTGTTACACTCCATGGAAAATAGGGTTTGTGGCTAGTCTTGAAACTAGTCTAAAACAGTTGTTTCAGGTAAAAAGTCATAAATTCTTCATAACGGATCCAAATTAAGTAATACCAAATTTTTTGGTTAGATTAAATTATTTAGTATTCTATTTAAACATTTGATATCCATACAACAAATATTTTGTGTTGGGCATGCTCTACAAGTTCACTCTCTAGAGTAAGCCAGAATTCAATAAGGTATGCCATTTTTGCTATAACTCCTTTTCTGAGAGGTTCCAAGTAGTGACACCTGGAAGAATTTCATAAACACAATGAAGAACATTGTGTGCTATTTTTAGATATTTATTCATTACAGGTACATAGTTATGAGTATTTCAAGTTAGGGTTGTTGACTAATACAAAACTAGTCATGTGAGACTAAAGAAAAGTATGATGAAAATGCTAGGCTCTTGTTGTTAAAGTTAAGGAAGGTTTGCAGGTATGTGATCATATACGCCATGTCTATTACAGAGTTACAAATCATATTTGGATGATGAAATTGATGAGGGATTTTGGTTGAGGTACATGTTGGGTGCATGGTTGAGACAAGTAGTTGAAGAGTTGGCACATAGATGAGGTGTATAGTTGATGATGTTGGTACATCTTGATGAGTCATAGTTTATGAGTAGTTGATACATGATTGGTACATACTTGGTACATTTTTGATGCACTTGTTTATGGTACAATTTGATTACAGGTTGAGGTACAGGTTGATGCATGGTTGATGCATGGTTCAGCTTATTGGTACATGTTGTTTGGTGTAGGTTGATGTTTATGGGTTTACATCAGTATATCTCACAGTGAAAGTGTGACAGTGGTTCCATTATTCTACTTATACGTCAGGGCGGTTGGATGGGGCAAGGATAGGTGTTTGTATCTGAAGAACATAGGGGGTTGTAGCCTCCTTCTGGTTGTAGCCAGAGAATTGGGGAGTTGGAGCTTCCCTCAGGTTGTATCTTGAGAAACTAGGGGGTTGGAGCCTCCTTCCAGTTGCAGCTATAAAACAAAGGAAGTTGGTGCTTCCAATGAATGTAATTCTTCAGTACATATAAGAAAAAACATTATGTGGTTTTCTCCCACTTTGGGTATCCACGTAAAACATAGGTGTGTTGTGTATGTATATGACTGTTTATTTGTTCATTAATTATTTACTCTGCAGATATTGGATGATAATGCTACATTTATATAATACTTGGATTATATGTTTAAAAAGTATTAAATTGTTCTATTACGGATTCAACCCGCCTCTCAGTAATCCAACAATTGGTATTAGAGAAGGTTCCTTCATAAATCAGTTTAACCACTAAAAGTTAGATCATGGAGAGAAACAACTTGTATAAAAATGGAATACCACAGTTTGATGGACAAAAGTTTTCATTTTGGAGCATAAGGATGAAAACATATATACAGGGATAGGGATTTGAAATTTGGAAATCAATTGTAGATGGATACACAGTACCAATAGTTTCGCCAACAAATGGAAAAGCAGTGAAACTCAGTCAGAATAATTCCAAATAAACAAATGCATGTCTCAAGGGTCTTGGTGAAACGATTTCACCAAAGTTTCACATTTTAGATCCGTTAAAGAGATTTGGGACAAACTTTGAAATATTTATGAAGGAGATTCAAAATTCAAAGAAGAAAAGATTCAAACTTACAGAGGTCAGTTCAAACAACTAAAGATGAAGGAAGATGAGAATATTACAGCTTACTTCTTATGAGTCGATGAAACAGTAAATGCAATCATGAGATTGGGAGAATAAATTCAAGAATCTGTAATTGTTCAAAAGGTGCTAAGATCTCTTCCTATGAGATTTTACCCTAAGACATCATCACTAAAAGAAAGAGCAGATCTAAACTCAATAAGCATGGATGAACTACATGGAATCTTCACAGCATATGAAATGAGAACTGAACAGGAAAATCCATATGTAAAAGAAGCAACCTTCAAAATATCCAAAAGATCAAAGAAAAGGGGAAAGAAACAAGAAAAATAACATAGAAGCAATAGTGACGTCTTGGAAGATGATGAAGAAGTGGCCAACTTTGTTAAAAGACTAAACAAGGGACCCAATGGAAGGTATAGAGGTAAGCTTCCTTTATTTTTTTTTAATTGTGGTGGTATTGGTCATTTTGCTAACAAATGTCCTCATAAGAAAAAGAGAAATGATGAAGGTTACTCAAAAAACAAACAAACATATAAAGGCAAAAGAACGACAAAGAAAGTTTTCAAGAAAAGCTTATGCACGAAATAAGAAATCTCATCATCATATGAAGATGAAGTCAGTGACAGTGAGACATAAAGATTTCTATTCATGGAGGTAGAAGACTCTGATAAAGAAGACTCCGAAGAAGAATATGAAGAAGCCGAAGAAGAATATGAAGAAGCCGAAGAAGAAATTTAAGAGGAAGAAGTTGACTACCGAGAGGATATGTTGAGTGCCAAAGAAGTTATCAGAAGAGAAACGAGGAAAAAGAAGAATCTGCAAGTGGAACTAGACAAGAAATAAGACACTTAGGAACTAGAAAAAATGACCACAAATTTGAACGTTCAAATTGAATAAGATAAAAGAATTGAATGAGCACTCAAAGAATAGCGAGAAGGAAGAGACATGATCATTCAAAATTTGGAAGCAAAGATTGTCACATTAAGAAAGGATCTTTAAAATAAAAATGTGCAGAACAGCTCAAAATTTTTGAATGACATTATCAGTAGTCAAAGGCCTAATCATGACAAGTCCGTACTTGGATACAATCAGACAAAAAAAGGATCAAGCTCCAAAAAAACAAAACAAGAAACATATCAAAAAAGTTATGCAGAAATGATCAAAGGGGATAGGAAGGAATTTAGAGAAAATTATAGGGACACTCCTCCACCAAGAATATTTAGATTTCATAATCAACAACCAACAGAAATAGATAGGTCTCAGGAAGAAGAAGGATTCATAAGAGCACCTCCTTTCAGAATATCTTCAACTCTGAGGTATCAAACTATATTTTTTGGTTTATGTTATGCATGTAATAATTTTGGACATAAAGATGTGAATTGCATAGTAACAATAGGAACATAAACAACTTTGAAAGTCATACACAAAAGGGTTATCCAAGAAGGTCTAGTGAAACACAGAGAAGAAGTTACAACAGGTTTGAATCATTAAGCACTGAAGTGGAATGCTACAAGTGTAACAACTTTGGACAAATGGCCAAATATTTCAGAATGATAATCCCTCCGAAATAACTATAACAGGAAAACAACAATCACAGACAGGAACCTCAAAAAAGGACATGGAAAAGAAAGCATGATCAATACAACAATGAAGAGTGCACACTCTCTCTACAAGCTAAGCAGAAGAAACATGGATGGTATGTTGACAATGGATGTTCAAAACACATGACAGGTGATAGAGAAAAGTTTCTTACATTAAGAAAGGAAAGAGATGGACCAGTCTCCTTCAGAAATGATGATTCAGCTAAAATAATTGGAAAAGGCACAGTTACAATTGGGAACAAGAATACATAAGAAGAAAATGTTCTACTAGTAGAATATATGAAACATAAGATTCTAAGTGTGAGTCAAATGTGTGACCAAGTTCATAAAGTTAATTTCGATTCACAAAAGTGTGAGATAAGAAAAGAAGGTTCAAGAAAATTGATTGCTACAGCTGCGAGAACTTCAAGCAACATATATGTGTTAAGTGAAATTGGAAATGAAAAGTGTTGTCTAGGAAAGGAATATGAAAGTTGGCTATGGAATAGAAGAATGGGTTACATACATTTTGATAAGCTTGCCAAAGTTAGCAAAAGAGAAGAAGTCAAATAAATTACCGAGATCACGAAACCAATGAACACTTTATGCAAGCATTGTCAACAAGGAAAGCAAACAAATACCGGGTTCAAATCAAAGGAATATTCAACAACAACACCAATGGAAATTGTGCATATTGATCTAGTTGGACAAACTACAACAAAAGGTTTAAAAGGTGAGAAATACTTTATGTTATTAGTTGATGATTATACACGAATGACTGTAGTTTGCTTTCTCAAGAATAAGTCAGAAGCTTTTGAAAACTTCAAGATCTACAAGGAAATGGTTGAAACTGAAATGGATTCAAAAATCAAATGCTTGAGATCTGATAATGGAGGAGAGTTCACTTTAAAAAAATTTATGGACTATTGCAGCAGTCACAAAATAAAAAGGAAATTCTTCGTTGCTAGGACACCTCAATAGAATGAATTTGTTGAAAAAAAGAACATGACAGTACAGGAAATGGCTAGAACAATGCTAATGGATTCCAAATTGAAAGATATCTTTTGGACATAGGCAATGGATACAACATTTTACATTCAAAACAGAGTAATTCTCATAAAAAAAACTGACAAAACTCCCTACGATCTTTGGAAAGGAAGACCAACAAATGTGAAGCACTTCAGAGTTTTTGGAAGCAAATGATTCATCAAAATAGAAGATGGCAGAATGGGAAATTTTGACTCTCATGTGGATAAAGGAGTAACTGTTGGTTACTCAAGTACAACGAAATAATAAAAGTGTTACAACCTGATATTGAACAAAGTTGTGGAAAGCATCAACATAACAATTGATGAAACAGGTAGACAAGAATTAAAGGAAGAAGAAAATGAATCAATGGAACAACTTTATGAAGAAAAAACAGAAGATGAAAAATAAGTAGAAGGGGAAAATAAAAAGGATCCGATAGAATTAGGAGAGCAAGTTCAACAAGTGTCTCCAAAGACACCTAGTAGACAAATACAGAAGAATCATCCTTCAGATCAGATTATCGGAAAATTAGATGCACGAGTTGAGACTAGAAGAAGAATCCATTCACCAGAACAAACGCGCCTAACACTCTCATATACGATTGAACCAGCCTGTTTTTAAGAGGCCATCGAGGATGAATTTTGGAATAAGGCCATGGATGAAGAATTGAATCAAATAGAGAGAAATGACACTTGGGAATTGGTTCCAAGACCGATTGTGATTGGCACAAAGTGGGTATACAGGAATAATTTGAATGAAGATGGACAAGTTACAAGGAACAAAGATAGATTGGTATGTAAAGGATATGCACAGGTTTAAGGAATCGAATTTGAAGAGACATTTTCCCCAGTTTTCAGAATGGAAGCAATCTGATTGCTTTTAGCTCTTGCATGCTCCAAAAATATTAAAGTGTATCAGATGGACGTAAAAACAATTTTTCTTAATGGGGAACTTGAAGAAGAAGTCTATATTGAACAACCAGAAGGATTTTAGTTGTCATAGAATGTAGATTATGTGTGTAAATTAAATAAGGCCTTGTATGGTCTAAAATAGGGTCCTAGAGCATGTTACTCTAGACTAGATAAATATCTACAGTAGGCAGGGTTAGAAAAAGGAAGTGGAGACAACAACCTCGACATCAAGGTAAGACAAGATAGTATTTTATTAATTGAAGTTAATGTTGATGATATTATTTTTGGTAGTGATGATGACATGTTAAGACAAAAATTTGCAAAGTATATGCATAATGAATTTGAAATGTCATTACTTGGAGAACTATCCTTCTTTATGGGAATTCAGATACGTCAAAGCAACCAAGGCATTTTTATTTCTCAAACCAAGTATATCAAAGAAATGCTAAAGAGGTTCAGAATGGAATATTGCAAAGAAGTTATCACTCCCATGCAAACTAGATGCAAGTTGAGCAAAGATGATGATTCAAATTCTATAGATTAGAGGCAATACACGTCAATGATTGGTAGCCTACTATATGTGAAATCATCCAAACTAGATGTAATGCATGCAGTTGGACACGTGGCACGATTTCAAGCAGCACCAAAGGAATCACATGTATTAGCAGTGAAGAGAATTTTCAGATATCTCAAAGGAACATAAGAGTTTAGATTATGGTATCCAAAAGGAAAGGATCTATCACTTATTACTTATTGCCTACACAGATGCAGATTGGGCAGGGTTTATTGATGACCGATGAAGCACCAGTGGAGTAGTGTTCTACTTGGGTGAGTGTTTAGTATCATGTCTAAGAAAGAAACAAGCATCAATATCTTTATCTACAACTGAGGCAGAGTATATTGCAATAGGATCATGTTGTACACAGGTTCTTTGGATGAAAAAAACTCTCATAGATATACAGGTTCAGTATGATAAGCCCATTCCAATCTATTTTGATAATACAAGCACCATCAGTATCTCAAAGAACCCGGTGATACAATCCAAGAAGAAGAACATTCCAATCATGTATCACTTTCTACAGGAATAGGTTGCAGAAAATAACATCAGATTTGAGTATGTGGGCATAAGAGAATAAGTGGTAGACATATTTACAAAACCACTTCCACGAGAATCCTTTGAGTATCTTCACAAGAGAATCAAAGTTATTTATAATCCAAAATGAATGCTTTTGAATGCTTATCTTATATGTCTTATATGTACACAAGGAGGCACCATAAAGAGGATAGTTCAGTTAGGGGGAGTAACCCTGGATGGAAAAATACATTTTCATTTATGACAAAGGGGGGGAGATGAGTGTACTATAAGTAAAAGTGGGTACAAAATAAATTATTTAAATAATAAATTTAATGGATAAATTACTAATTGGATAAGTGGTTAGAAGTTGGTTAATCCTAAAATAAGGAAAGTGGGTTAAGATGGTTAACAGGTAACCCTTTGAGGACGCTGCATGAAAGTATAAATAAGAGGCAAGGGTATCTCATTTTAATATCACTTGAGCATATTGAATATCTATAGGTTACTGAGGTAACCAAAGGATATCTAAGATGAATTTCAGAGAGAAGGTGAGGTAAAGAAAGCTGAAATTCAAACGAGGATAAATTCTTTTGATGATGCTTTCTAAGGTATGTTATTTACAGGTCATCTCACCATTTTCACAATAAAAAAATTTCTAGAATGATTTAGACCATCAAACAGAGATTCCATTGAGAAAACATATCCAAGTAGTTGTGGTACTAATTTTAGCCCATGGGTCATTTTATTTTTGGAGTTACACTTCGTGGAAAATAGGGTTTGTGGATAGTCCTGAAACTAGTCTAAAATAGGTGTTTCGGGTAAAAATGTCATAACGT
This sequence comes from Picea mariana, assembly GCA_032191745.1. Classification (NCBI taxonomy): domain Eukaryota; kingdom Viridiplantae; phylum Streptophyta; class Pinopsida; order Pinales; family Pinaceae; genus Picea; species Picea mariana. The sequence continues at coordinate 97,273 of JASDQU010101138.1, read as the reverse complement.
GTTCATAACATATCCAAATTAAGTAATACCAAATGTGTTGGTTATATTAAAATATTTTGTATTCTGTGTAACAGTTTCAGATCCATACAACAAACATTTTGTGTGGAGCACACTCTACAAGTTCTCTCTCTAGAATAAGCCAGAATTCAACAAGGTATGCCATTTTTGCTATAACTCATTTTCTGAGATGTTCCAAGTAGTGACACCTGGATGAATTTCATAAAACAAACTGAAGAAAATTGTGTACTATTTTCATATTTTTATTCCTTACAGGTACATAGTTATGATTTTTTCAAGTTAGGGTTGTTGACTAATCCAAAACTAGTCATGTGAGACTAAGGAAAAGTTTGATGAAATGCTAGTCTCTTATTGTTAAAGTTAATGAAGTTTTGTAGGTATGTGATCATATACCCCAGGTCTATTACAGAGTTAGAAATCACATTTGAATTGTGAAATTGATGAGGGATTTTGGTTGAGGTACATGTTGGGTACATGGTTGAGACAAGTAGTTAATGAGTTGGCACATACATGAGGTGTATAGTTGATGGTGTTGGTACATCTTGATGAGTCATAGTTTATGAGTAGCTGATACATGATTGGTACATACTTGGTACATGGTTGATTCACTTGTTTATGGTATAAGTTAATTACAGATTGAGGGACAGGTTGATGCATGGTTCAGGTTATTGGTACAGGTTGTTTGGTGTAGGTTGATTAATACAAGTTTACAAAAGTATATCTCATAGTGATAGTGTGACAGTGGTTCCATCATTATACTTATGCATTAGGGTGGTTGGACGAGTAAAGGAGAGGTGGTTGTATCCACCTTCCAGTTGTAGTCGGAGAACATAGGGGGTTGTAGCCTCCATATGGTTGTATCCAAAGAATTAGAGAGTTGGAGCTTCCCTCAGGTTGTAGCCTGAAAACTAGGGGTTTGGAGCCTCCTTCCAGTTGCAGCTGGAAAAGAAAGGAAGTTGGTGCTTCCAATGAATGTAATTCTTTAAGACATATAAGAAAAAGGATTCTTTGGTTTTCTCCCGCTTTGGGTTTCCATGTAAAACACTGGTGTACTGTGTATGTGTATTATTGTTCATTTGTTCATTTCTTATTTACTCTGCAGTTATTGGATGATAATGTTACATTGATATAACAATTGGATTATATGGTTAAAAGGGATTAAATTGCTCTATTATTGATTCACCCCCCCTCTCAGTAATTTAACAATAGAAAGGATACAAAATATACATGGAAGATAATCATTGTGTTATTATGAATAGATATCCAAGCAATCAACTTATTGCAAGAATTCAAATGAAAAGCAACATAATGTTTCCATTGACATTGAAGCCAACCAAGAAGAAAAATGCAGCACAAGATGTCAATGAAGCAAAATATGCGCAGTCTAATATTGCATTCAAAGAAGAAAGCAAAGAAGTAAGTGTGTGTAGTTTCAAAGAAGGAAAATTTAGTGTGATCAGTTTTAAAGAAAAAGGAGACAATAGTGCAAAGATGAAAGAAACATTCCAATCTAAAATATAGGATGATTCCTGTCTATGGCATTTCATATTTGGAAATTTTAACTTTGGAGGTTTGAGGGCACTACATACAAAGGATACGGTAAAAGGTTTTCCATTAATTGAAAAACCATAAAGAATATGTGAAGGATGCATCTTTGGAAATAAACACATAGAATCATTTCCAGTTGACAAGTCATACAGAGAAAAAGATCCACTGGAAATTGTACATTCATATATTTGTGGATGAATGAAAACACCATCTATAGAAGGAAATACATATTTTTTGACATTTATTGATGATTTCTCAAGAAAGACATGGATTTATTTTCTAAATCATAAATCTAATGCATTGGGTTGTTTTAAACAGTTCCAATCACTTGTGGAGAAGAAAAGTGGTTATTACATCAAGGTTCTAAGAACTAAAAAAGGTAGTGAATATGTTTCAAGAAAGCTTCATAACTTTTATAAAGTTCATGTTATTTACAAGAAATTTATGGTGTGGTATACACCACATCAAAATGGTGTCATAGAGAAGAAGAATCGAACCATCATGAAAATGGTGTGTAGTATGTTGGCAACCAAATATTTTTCAAATGAGTATTGGGTTGAGACAGTAACAACTACAGTATACATTATGAACAGATGTATGACAATGAGTGTGAAGAACAAAGTTCCTCAAGAAGCCTCAACAGGTATAAAGCATAATGTGGTGCACTTAATTTTTTTTGGATGTGTCGGATATAGACATGTTCCATATGAGCTGAGAAAGAAGCTAGACAACAAAGGACATAAATGTATATTTGTTGGAAACTCAGAAGATACAAAATCATACAAGTTGTATGATCCCATTGCAAGAAAAGTCATAATCAATCGTGAGGTTCAATTTGTGGAGAATGAAGCATGGGATGGAAGTATAGCAAAAACAATGAGAATTATTGATGTTGTTGGGCATGATAAAACATAAGAAGAAGTGGTTCAAACACCATGTATAAGTTAGAGTGTAGTTCCCTGCACTCTTGGAAATACAACACAAATACCAACACGAACTACTCTAGTGAGATTTGCAGGTGCTCAGTACACACCTAGAGTGCAATAAACTCCAGCAAGAATTCCAAGTAGTTCTACATCTCCATATCCAACATTAGAAAGTATGTTAGCAAGGAAGAAAACAAGTTTGCGCGACATCTATAATGTTGACACAACAAATTGATTTTTAGATTTTGCTCTGTTTTCACAAATAGATGATCCATTAACCTTTGAGGAAGCTATCAAAGATGATGTATGGGCACAAGCCATGGATGAAGAAATCAGATGCATAGAGAACAATTAGACATAGAAATTGGTAGATGTACATGAAGAAAAGGATGTGATAAGATTCAAGTGGATTTATAAAACCAAGCAAGATGCAGATGTAAATGTGCAGAAGTACAAGGAAATGTTAGTTGCAAGAGGCTTTACACAACAACCTAGAATTTATTTCAATGAAATGTTTGCTTCAGTTGCATGCATGGAAATAGTCAAAACTATGTTGGCCATTGTTGCTAAGAACAAACGACATGTTTATCGAATGGATATAAATTTAACATTTTTGAATGGACATTTATAATAAGAGGTATATGTGGAACCACCACAAGGCTATGAGGTTCTAGGACAAGACAACAAAGTATATAGTTTGAAGAAGGAATTGTATGGGTTAAATCAATCTCCTAGAGCTTAGTACAGTCGCATAGATTCCTATCTTACACAGAATGGATTTTAGAGAAGTTAATGTGAGACAAAATTGTACATCAAATAAAATCAACAAGGTAATATAAAGATTGTTTTCTTATATGTGGATGATTTTTTCGTTACAGGCGATTTTGGCATAGAAAACTTTAAGTCACTCATGAAGAATGAGTTTGATATGACTGATTTACGACTTATGAGATATTTTTTTGGGTATTGAAGTTCACTAGTCCAAAGTTGGTATATTTATTTCACAATCTAAGTATACACATGAAATATTGAAAAGATTCAACATGATAAATTCCAAAGGAACCCCAACACCTCTCATAACAAGATTGAAGTTAAGAAAAGAAGATGAAGGGTCTAAAGTGGATCCAACACTATTTAAAAGGATGGTAGGCAATCTTATGTATCTGACAACAACAAGGCCTGATATTATGTATGGAGTGATCATGATTTCAAGATTCATGGAAACTCCAAAAGAATCATATTAGAAGGAAGGAAAAATGATTCTGATATATGTGAATGGAACAAAATATTTTGGTATTATGTATTCTTATTCAAAAGATTTCAAATTTATTGGATACAATGATAGTGATTGTGGAGGCAACATAGATGACAGGAAAAGTACCTCTAGGTACACATTTAATTTTTGAATAGGTATAGTGTCATGAGAATCAAGGTAGCAACCCCTAGTGACTCTTTCTTCAGCATAAGTTGAGTACGTTGCAGCTACAAGCGCAACTTGTCAAGCAGTTTGGATGAGAAGAATGTTAAAATATTTGCTGCAGAAACAACATGAACCAACTACAATATTTTGTGACAACAATTCATCCATAATGTTATCAAATAATCATGTGTTTCACAAGACAACCAAGCACATTGATACAAGGTATCATTTTATTAAGAATTAGTGAATAATAAAGAAATATGTTTAGAATTTTGCAGGTCTAAAGAACAAGTCACAGATATATTTACAAAATATTTGGCAAAAGAGGCATTTCAGAAACTATGTAATTGTCTATGAGTCGATGCAGTAATAGATGTTTGAAAGTTCATGTCAATTCAAATCTTTTATGAAAATTTTGTATTTTGTAAACTCACCTACTTATAATCAAGAGGGAGTGTTGGAAATATTAATTACAAGTCGTGAGATTCATGCTTACGCAAACTTTGTCTGTGACAAAAATAGAGACGTCAGTTTGTCAAACACGTTGAGAAAGAGTGTTCGCAGAAGTTTATTTAATGAGCCAATGTTTATCATTCTTGGGATATGTTATGTAGATGAGATTCAGTCGAATTTATCATCGTCTTAATTGTTTTTAGTTGGTTTTTATTCTATACCAAATTTCAGTCTTATCTATATATGTCTGAGTCTGTAAGTAGTCGATATACATATATAACAGAGAGAAGAGTCGATAGTTAACAAGCAACAACAATCTGTATAGTGAATCAGAGAACTCTAAGAGAACAAGCTTTGTATGTTTGAAAGTCTGTAGAAGTCGATGGATCCAAAGCTTGACATAGTCTTGTAATAGCACGCAGTGTCAAAGTTCTTAATACATATTTAGTTATATGCGTATTGATGTATTTATGAGTTCTTTAGTGTTCAAATCTTCTAAAAAGATATTCTCTATGTTTATGCTGAAGCTTAAGTTTGTAGTTCATGTATTGAGAGTAGCACAACATCAAGAAATTATTTTATTAAGAGTTATCATCACAACGTGCAGTATATTGAGCAGTCTGTGAACTATGTGGTAAGTTTTGAGAGTTCACCCATGAAGTGTTTTTTTGTGTGCACAATATTTGTCATTGTGTCACTCAGATTTTGTCATCGTGTTGTAGATCCAAGATATATTTAGTTCGTACAAAGCAAATTTAAAGCAATCACAACAATCCATCACATCAATGGACTTCCACAACTTGTAGTCAATTGTCAAAATTATATAGTGTAAATTTTTACACATAGAGAGTAGGCATTGGATGCATTATCACCAAGAAGAAAAAAATCAAATTTTCAACTAAAAAAAAAGACAAGTTTTTTAGGATAAGTCCATCACACATAGGATTTAATAACCAAGCATAGAGAATGCGAAAAGGCCATCGAGAGGCCTGATTTCGTGCCTCAACTACATATTAATTGATTTTTTTTTCTCACTTTGTTTCAATAATCAAATTATATTTATATGAATAGAGAATGCCATGAATATGTGTTTTTGTGAGATCTGTTATGGAACCTTTAACTCTCTCAAAAAATAACTAAAACATCTTTGTGTAAAAATTAAAAATATATATGAAGGTCCCACATATATTGGAGGGTTTTTAGATTTTAATTTTTGTTTTAATAATCAATATTTTTTCTGTATGCTTTAAAATTTAAATAAGAATTTTGACAACAGATGGATTCTCTCACTAATTTTTTTATATTTGAAACCCATGTCATTGACATCGATTTTAAGAAGAATTTAAAAGAAATCTATGTTTCCCATGTATAGATTATTATGAAAGCTTCATAATACTTTCCTTAAAAACAATATAACTCATTATAAGAGGGATTTTATACTTTATCATCTAGATAATTAATTGATATGAAAAATGGAATGGTATTAGTTTTGTGACCTATTCCCATGTATAGATTATCCCTAGTGATTTGGAATTTGAAGAGTGGATAGATTAACAAAGCTTCATAATATTTTCCCAAAACACAATATAACTCATTATAAGAGGGATTTTATACTTTATCATATTGATAATTAATTGATAGGAAAAATGAAATGGTATTAGTTTTGTGAAATAGTAGACATGTTATATATTTGTAGAAAAGATAGTTGAACTATTAGTTTGGAAAAGTGGAAAATGAAACCTAACCATTTTATTAATGTGTTGTGACATCAAAATAAAAATATGAATGTGTACGTAGGAAAAGGTCAATACTGTAGAATTAGAGTGTGTGTGTGAGAGAGAATATATGAGAGAAATAATAAAGAATTGTATTAATCAAATGAGAGAATTGAAAAATACACATGATATAATCTACATAGAAGAACTAATGTGCCATAGTAGTGATCTAGAGAGATGTCGTCATGTAGTCATCAATTAACTCATTAATTAGAAGTGGAATGAGGAGGGTATCATGGATCCACATTTGTGGTGCCTTCCTCTTGATTATACAAAGGTAAGTGTTCCCTCTTGGTGATGATGTCGAGGTGAGCATGCAACACTTGCTGATAATTGCGAGGTTTCCATGCAAGATTCTACTCGACTAGTCTAATTGAAGTACAACTAAGTAATAACTAAAGAGGACATGGATCTCTCATATAGTGGAGAATATATATGACCATGGGCACCCTCAACATAGAATAATCAACCTAGGAAAATAAATACTAGGTCAATGTGTAATATATCCAACACCCCCTGAACAATACTAGGGAGTAAATGAATGATGACAACGCAGCCCCTTCACCACCCGCAGGTCGGAAGGTACACGCGCACACACATGATCTTCTTCTTCTCACAGCCTGAAGAACTCTAAGGTTCTTCTATTTCCCTGTCGGGAAATCTCCACCCACAGAAACTCTTCCAGCGATCCCCCTTTCTTATTTATCGGAGGATCGAAACTCGCGGCTTCGCAAGTTCAAAGGTTGAATGCTACACTCTCGGATCCCCGAGACCCGATATGAGTCAACGTTGATTTCTCCCTTACTCAGTCGGGACTTCTCCTATCGTGATTTTTCCTCTCACGATGTCGAACACCTCAGTTCCCCGATTCCCGATACCCAACATGCCGAACCTCTGACACATGTGCGAGTTGACCTTTTCCACTTCCTGTCACTTCTATCGGGATTTCAGGGTTCATAGGATCGCGAATCCTGATGTCCTATGTTTCGGGAATTTCCTTTCCTCGAACTCCAATATGGTGTGCCACCTGTCCTCCACTACTTTCCCCTAGCCCCACACAACTTTCCCGTCGGGATATTGCATTTCACGATTCCAAGCTACAAGAGTATTCGGTCCTCAAGATCTCCGATATGTCGAACTCCGACTATTCTCGGATCTTTGACGCATGTCTGCCCTAAGATCCACGGCTAGGATTTCCTCTCGGGGTTTCGAGACTTGAAAGGTCTCGAGTCTCTTGACTTCTAAAATACCGGTGCCTTGAATATCCCGATGATACTCCAGGACCTTCCTCTGCTCTCACTCATCCTCCTACGCGCAACCCTGCAACACGCGTTTTAGATCCTCCACGGTACGAACTCCTTGTGCAATCCTTCCTTAGTTTCTGAAGGTTTTATCCCTCTTGAGTTTTCTCTAGCTTCTCGGTCTCTTAGAAAAAGAGAACCCTTTGCGCGCACTCCTTGCGGCAACCGGCAAACACTTCAAGTGTTTGGGTTTCTGCGACCCTGCGCACACCTGCAGCAGTAGTCCTTCAAAGACTCACTCAGGTTCTCAACCCTGAGACCTTTAACCTAGTCTGCACACTCCTTTCATGGCCCTGTGACCAACTGCACTCCGGGATAAATAAGAACAAATGATGCCTCTATCTGAACCCTTTGTCAACGCACTCCTTGTGGACAATTCAACTGCACTCCTTGTAGGAATTCTCTCGCTCAAATAAAGAAACAATTGAAACTCATTCATTCACCCTTTCAGACTTCAATTCAACCATGAAATCACATACACAACATATAAAAGAAAATGTATAACTGGAAGAAAACATTCATGAGCACATCAACATCAATACACAGCGAAACAACACAAAACAATGAAATTGAATCAAAACTTCTATTAATTCAAATGTCTTTACATGGGTGTTCTTCATACAGTTCTTTGCATGCTCTCCTGATTCTTGTCAATAATGTTACAATACACAAAGGAGGGTGTCTATATCTCGTTTCCCTCTCGCGCTCTAAGGCTATCAAATCTAGAATTAAATTGCTATCTAACTGCATTAACTATTTTAAATGTCATCTACCTACTAAGGACGAGAGCTACCCGCTCAAGGTCCATTTACAATATACAAGTGTGCCTCATCTTAATGGCTCATTTAAGATTTGTGCAACAATTCCAAAGTGTTTTCAAAATTTGTGCTAGCTAGTCCAGCTGTCCTCCGCTTCTGCACTGGCTCGCTTGATATGTTGGCGATGCTCCTGCATCATACTCCCTCGCTTGAAAACTTTCATGGGCTCCTGTCCATGAGCTCCTGCATGGTTTTTCCATGCTTCTGTATTTTAGCTTCATTCTCCCAGCTAGCATCTTCCACTGGATGGCCCTTCCATTTGACCAGATACTCATAGTATTCTTTCCTCCTAGTCTTCTTACCCACTCTCTTGTCCAGTATGCACTCCATCTGTGGCTTCTCTGCAACTGGCAATTGTTTCATCCACTGGATCACTAGCTGCCCATATCCAGTCTCTGTTTCTCCAGCCTTGTATGGGTATAAATCTACGATATTGAATATCGAAGATATTCTGATCTCATCTGGTAACTCGATCTCATAAGCATTTTCCCCGAATTTTCTCAAGACCTTGCATGGCCCAATTTTCTTCATATTTAGCTTATTATATGTTCCCCTCGGGAACCTTTCTTTCCTCAAGTGTGCCAACACCAGATCACCGACCTCAAACTGAAGTTGTCTTTGATGCTGATCTACTCTGTGCTTGTACTCCTGGCTTGATTTCAGCAATCGGTTCTTCACTTGGCTATGAAGTTCTTTCATCACCTCAATGAATTCTTCTGCACTAGCGCTACTAGTAGCAGTCTGTTCTGAATCCCTCAGTTCAGAAACTCCTCTCGGCTGCATGCCATAAACAACCTGAAATAGACTCTTCCCTGTGCTCCTATTCACTGAGTCGTTGTATGCAAATTCTGCCTGTGGCAATATGTGTTCCCAACTGTTGTGGTGCTCTATCACCAAGCTTCTCAGCAAGTCTCCCAGACTTATATTTACCACTTCTACTTTCCCATCCGTCTGAGGATGATAAGTGAAATAAACATCAAATTAGTTCCCAGCTTCTTCCACAAGGTCCTCCAAAAATGCCCTATGAATTTCGTGTCTCTGTCCGAAACTATGCTTTTCGGCAACCCATGAAGTCGAATGACCTCTTTGAAAAACAGATGTGCGATGTGAGTCGCATCGCTGGTTTTCTGGCATGGGATGAATTGTGCCATCTTGGAAAACCTGTCGACTACCACAAAGATTGAATCAACACCTCTTTGTGTCTTTGGCAACCCCAATACAAAATCCATGCTTATCGCATCCCACGGCCTTTCTGGTATGGGTAATGGCTAATAAAAACMTGCATTCTTCTTTCTTCCCTTCGAATGCTGGAAAACTCTACATCTGTCAATGAATATCTTGACATCTGCTCGCATCCATGGCCAAAAATATGACTCATTCAGCTTCACGAATGTTTTTTCATGGCCAAAATGTCCTACCAAACCACCATTYTGTTTCTCCTTCAAGAGATTCTCCCTCATGGAGCATTTCGGAATACACAGTTGATTGCCTCTGAACAACAATCCTTCCTGGATCATATAGTCTATCCAAGGGCTTCTATCTCTGAGAAMTGGATTCTCAGCTACTTCATACGGTTCCTGAAAATCTGCATCACCTACGTACATGTCCCTGAGATCCTCAAAACCAAATGTTTTGACTTGGAACTCCTGCAACAGCAAACACTTCCTGCTCAAAGCATTAGCAACTTTGTTAGCAGTACCAAAAATATGCTTAATCACAAGTGTGAAATTCTACATATACTCTACCCATTTGGCATGTTTCTGATTCAACTTCTCCTGTTGAGTCATAAACTGTAATGCGTGGTTATCACTATACAATACAAATTCTTTCGGGATCAAGTAATGCCTCCATTTCTTCAATCCCTGTACGATAGCATAAAATTCCTTATCATATGTGGAGTATTTCAATTTCGCCTCATCCAAATTCTTGTTGAAATACGCGATTGGCCTGTCTTCTTGACTCAAGACTACTCCAATTGCAAATCTGCTTACATCACATTTCACCTGAAATGTCTTCTGGAAATCCAACAATACCAACACCGGTTGTTCCGTGATCTTCTTTTTCAACAATCTGAAGCTCTTCTCGGCTTCTTCTATCCAATGAAAATACTTATGCCACTTCTTCATTGTATCCATCATTGCTGCACTGATTCCACTGAAATTCCTGATGAACTTTCGGTAGAAACTATCCAACCCGTGAAAACTTCTCACCTCGAAAATATTTCTCGGTGATGGCCAATTTTTGATTAATTCCACCTTATCTAGATCCATCCTCAACTCATTCATCATAATAACAAATCCCAAATAAATGAGTTCTGTCTTCATGAATGAGGACTTCTTCATATTAATCAACAACTTCTCCTGCTGTAGCTTCTGCATCACTGTAGCCAAATGCTTCAAGTGTTCTACCACTGATTTACTGTAAAACAATATATCATCCAAATACACGATGACAAACTTTCTGATGAACTCCCTCAGGACTTTGTTCATCAACCTCATAAAGGTACTCGGTGCATTTGTCAAGCCAAATGGCATGACAAGCCATTCATACAGACCTTTGTTTGTCTTGAATGTTATTTTCCATTCATTGCCTTCCCTCATGCGAATCTGGTGATAACCGCTTTTCAAATCAATCTTTGAAAAGTACCTTTCTCCGCTCAAGCAATCCATCAGATCATTCATCCTTGGAAATCGAAACCTGTATCTAATGGTTATCTTATTGATCGCCCTCAAGTCGGTACACATTCTCCAGCCTCCGTCTTTCTTCGGATTGAGTACTGTTGGAACAGCACATGGACTCAAGCTTTCCCTGACCAAACCTTTGGCCAACAACTCCTAGACTTGCCTTTTAACCTCTTCATTTTCTTGCGGCGTCAATCTATACCCGGCTTTGTTTGGCAAACTGGCTCTTGGTATGAGATCAATATGATGACTCACACTCCTCACCGGTGGCAACAAACGAGGTAATTCATCCACAATGATGTCAACGAACTCTTCCAGCAGTTCCTAAATCTCATCTAGTAAATCATCCACTCTCGTGCTAGTCAGAACAATCCTCGACTTCCTGACCACAAAGAATTGTGGATCCTCTTTCTTGTTAACCTCTGTAAGAATTTCCTTCCCACTCATGAGAAGTACTGTGTTGGTTACCACCGGCTTCACCTCCTTATCCTTTATTGGAAGCAACATATGGGTTCTCCCATTTTTCTCCAAGGTATATGTGTTCATTCTCCCATCATGAATAACATTTCTGTCATATTTCCATGGTCTACCCAGCAATAGATGAAAAACATCCATGGGAATAACATCACATAAGATCTTATCATTATATCCACCTATCTTGAATTCAACCAAGCATTGTTTAGTAATAGTTACCTGGTGTCCCTTCTGCAGCCACGAAACTCTGTATGGGCTTGGATGATCAGTCGTCTCCAACTCCAGCTTCTCTACCATCTCTGTAGATACAAGATTATCCATGCTACCACTATCAACAATGATCTTGCATACTCTGTCCTTGGTCTTGCAAGTAGCCCTAAAAATTCTAGTCCTTTGGACTGAGATTTCCACCTCCTTCTCGGGTGTCAAAAGGACTTTTCGCATCATAAGTGATCCTCCGCCTTCAGCGTCCTCGGCCTCAACATCCCACCTCTGCGCCTTGGTGATGTGAGCTTCTCCAATGTCCTTCTTTTTCTCTAGACACTCATACAACTTGTGCCCATTCTTCCCACATGTGAAGAATGTAATTACTCCACCTCTTCCTCTGCCTTGACCTCTAGTACGAGGAAAAGTATTGCCATCATCATAATCTCCCCTCTGCTCATTATGCTTCCCTCTTTKCTCAACATATTTCTGCCCTCGCTGTGAGGTTCCACCTCTCTCTACACAATTATGAGGTTTCTTCCATTCCTCCTTGGGCTTCTAGAATTTTTCCTGGGCAACTGCTTTGCCTCTAGGCTGACTTCTGCCTCGGGCCCCTCTGACTTTGTTTTCGACACAGCTTCTCCTCAGCTTTCAGAGCCATCTGGTAAGCATCTTCCACCGTCCTGATGGTTACCATGCTCATCTCATCCTGGATATCATATCTCAGGCCATTCATATACCTGGCAACCTTTTCATCATCGCTCTCTCAATGACCTGCTCTAATGTTCAGTCGATAGAATTCCTCAGTGTATTCTTTCACTGACATTAGCTTCTGTCTCAGGTTCTGCATCCTCCTGAATAGAGCAATTTGATAATATTTAGGGATGAACTTCGCCTTCATCTTCCCCATCATCCTGTCCCAGCTCTTGATCTTCTGCTTGCCCTTGCAGCATCTATCATCTTGTAGCTCATCCCACCACAATGCTGCATGTCCCTTCAAGCACGTAACAACATGCTTGACCTTCTTGTCCTCTTCCACATCTTCATAATCGAAGTATGTGTCTAGAGCTCTAATTCAATCTAGTAGCTCCTCTGCATCTAGATTTCCCTCATAAATTGGAATTTCCATCTTTTCTCTTGCACCCATCCTGGCAATAGCTTTGATCAAACGCTCATTTGATGCATCTTTGGCTGCAACTTCCTCCTCGTGTTTAGCCTTTATTTCACTCTCGAAATCGTTGAGATCCCCTACACTAGTTGTGCGTCTTTGCACTGTCTCCATGTCTTTGAGTCTCACTCAGAGATCACGCATCTGTCTCTCCATTTCTGGATTTTCTATCTGCATGTCTCTTCTTCACACCTCCCTATCCTCTGGATCAGGTGATTTCCTTTCTCTCCTCGACGGCTTGGTGAATTCTCCTTCTTCTCTGCTACAGAAAGCAAAGAAATTTTCTCTCTCTGATACCACTTGACGGCAACGTAGCCCCTTCACCACCCGCAGGTCGGAAGGTCCACGTGCACACACAGGATCTTCTTCTTCTCACAGCCAGAAGAACTCTAAGGTTCTTCTATTTCCCCGTTGGGAAATCTCCACCCACAGAAACTCTTCCAGCGATCCCTCTTTCTTATTTATCGGAGGATCGAAACTTGCGGCTTCGCAAGTTCAAAGGTCGAACGCTACACTCTGAGATCCCCGAGACCCGATATGAGTCAACGTTGATTTCTCCCTTACTCAGTCAGGACTTCTCCTATCGCGATTTCACCTCTCGCGATGTCGAACACTTCAGTTCCCCAACTCCCGATACCCGATGCACCGAACCTCTGACACACGTGCGAGTTGACCTTTTCCACTTCCCGTCACTTCTATCGGGATTTCGGGGTTCACGGGATCGCGAAACCTGATGTCCTATGTTTCGGGACTTTCCTTTCCTCGAGCTTCGATATGGTGTGCCACCTATCCTCCACTACTTTCCTGTGGCCCCACACAACTTTCCCGTCGGGATATCACATTTCGCGATTCCAATCTACAAGAGCATTCGGTCCTCAAGATCTCCAATATGTCGAACTCTGACTATTCTCGGATCTTTGACACGTGTCTTCCCTGAGATCCATGGCTAGGATTTTCTCTCGCGGTTTCGGGACTTGAAAGGTATCGAGTCTCTTGACTTCTAAAATCACGATGCCTTCAATATCCCGATGATACTCCAGGACCTTCCTCTACTCTCACTCGTCCTCCTGCGTGCAACCCTGCAACATGGGTTTTAGATGCTCCATAATGCGAACTCCTCGTGCAATCCTTCCTTAGGTTCTGAAGGTTTTATCCCTCTTGAGTTTTCTCCATCTTCTCAGTCTCTTAGAAAAAGAGAACCCTTTGTGAGCACTCCTTGCGACAACCGGCAAACACTTCAAGTGTTTGGGTTTCTGTGACCCTGCGCACACCTGCACCAGCAGTCCTTCAAAGACTCACTAAGGTTCACAACCCTGAGACCTTTAACCTATCCTTCTTACTCCTTGCATGGCTCCTGTGACCAACTGCACTCCAGGATAAATGAGAACAAAAGCTGCCTCTATCTGAACCCTCTGTCAATGCACTCCTTGCAGACAATTCAACTGCACTCCTTGCAGGAATTCTCTGGCTCAAATAGAGAAACAATTGAAACTCATTCCTTTGCCCTTTCAGACTTCAATTCAACCATGAAATAACATACACAACATATAAAAGAAAATGTATAACTGGAAGCAAACATTCATGAGCACGTCAACATCAATACACAGCGAAACAACACAAAACCATGAAATTGAATCAAAACTTATATTAATTCAAATGTCTGTACATGGGTGTTCTTCATACAGTAATCTGCATGCTCTCCTGCTTCTTCTCAATAATGTTACAATACACAAAGGAGGGTCTCTATATCCTGTTTCCCTCTCACACTCTAAAGCTATCAAATCTAGAATTAAATTCCTATCTTACTGCATTAACTATTTTAAATGTCGTCTACCTACTAAGGATGAGAGCTACCCGCTCAAGGTCCATTTACAATATACAAGTGTGCCTCATCTTAATGGCTCATTTAAGATTTGCGCAACAATTCCAAAGTGTTTTCAAAATTTGTGCTGGCTGGTCCAGCTGTCCTCCGCTTCCGCGCTGGCTCGCTTGATATGTTGGCGATGCTCCTGCAACAATGAAGAATGGGTGTAGGAAAGAACCCATGTTAGGTACCCATTTTAGAATTCATCTAATGAATGAAAACTCATCAATGGGAAAGAGAGAAAGCCTCGTGGGAAACCCCCCCTAAAACTACAATGATGAAAAAGAAAGATAGTTGCTAGGTAGTTGTGTCCAAGGAAAATCTTAGGAACAAAATTAAGGGGTTCCAAATATTGATTGGGCAATGTTTTTGTGTTTTAGTGGTTTTTTTATCATTAGCCCATAATTTATTTTAAAAAAAATGTATAGAAGGTTAGGCAAGGTATTTTTTTATGAGGGAGAACTGAAAAAATTATTTTTTTCCCATGATATTTAGAGCTATGCAACCTTCCATTAACTCGATTTCCTTAAATATGAGAATTGTTGGTAGAAGATTAGCCATTTCATTGGTTATATATTAGCATCCATGCTTTCATTATGGGGGAAGCTAGAACCTTTTGTTTGCTTGATTTTCAAAAAAATGGGATTAATGGTAGTGATTTCTCCCTCCCGTATAGTAGAAATCCAGCCTCATGCTTTTGTTGCCTCCAATTTCATGGTATGGGCATTAGAAAGTTGACTTGGTGAAGGATGCACAACTTTTCTAATCTGTAGACGGTGTGTTGGTTGGGTATTACAAAGTTTTTGAATGTGGTTTGCAGAGCATATAGGGATGAAGACAATTGTCCAGATATAAATCCATGTTCAGAAGTTCTTCTCTAAGGTCACTACTCTCAGCATCGCTCTTTTAATACTTAATGTCTATGAAGGAACTTTGCATCGATTGGTTTTATGAAGAAATATTTATGCTTATGCTTTTAGCATTCTCTTGAGCCTACTTGGTTTCTAAGACCTCTTTTCTCCAAAAACAAATGTAATCAAAATTTAGTTTTAAAATAATACTTGGTTATGAAATTTCCAAAACTTTATTTTGTGATATAATTTTTGGAGAGAATTATATTTCAAAATATCTAGGAATTTATCCCTAAACGTATATAGTATTTATTTCTAAAGGAAAAATCACACATAAATTTCCAAACTTGCTTGTGGGATACAATTTTTGGAGAGAATTATAATTTGAAATATCTAGGCATCTATTTTTGAAGGGACGTAGTATATTTTTGGGGAAAAAATCACACATTCGATGTGTTGATGCACTTACAAAGAAAATAAGTAGAGGATTTTGAACCACCTATGCAATACAATTCAAAGACATTAACTCATCTCAAAAAAGAGAATAACTTTAAGGATAGAAGAATTGTTACAGACCTCATATAGCCTTCAAAAAGACATTGTACTGATCTCCTATGGGGAGAGTAGTCATTAAAAAACCAGAAATTACAAGATGATACTTAGATAGATTCAATGTATGAAAGCATGAATTGTCAACAAGATATAAACTGAAAACAACTATAGAAGTATACAACAGGATTAAAAACTAAGTGACTGGTTTAAAAGTTAAAATCTTCAAAGATGGTTACAGCCCCATATATGCATTCGTCATATATTTCCCTTCCTACCACCACATTTTGACCTTCCTTGGAAAGCTTGTCAGGATCCATATTTTGTTCCCTCTATGCATTCGTTATATATTTCCCTTCCTACCACCACATTCCGTCCTTCCTTGGAAATCTTGTGACGATCCATATTTTGTTCCCTATACACATAAAAGAAAGTAATAAAGGGATGTAATGTTTATGGTGAGGTGAATTTTCAAAACCAAAAGATGAAATGCACATGAAATAAGACAAAGAACTTGTGTCAAATTGTACTAAGACTACTTTTTTCCATTTGTGAGATTTGATTTATTGAAATTTTTATCTGTTGTTATGAGAATTGAAGGAATCCATTGATGAAATGACATTACCCGTGGTTATTGCAGTTGGTAAGGGGATCTTCAAGAAAATGTGTGTCTTCCATAGAAAGAACATAGGATACAAAACTTAGACATAAAACACCCAAGTGAGACAGAGCTCACAAAACTTACATTAAGAAGAGAAATCAATTACATTTATAGATCAAATCACACTCCTATTAATGTGGATCTCAAACCACCCAGAAAAAAAATCTACATGCTTATGGAACAAACTCAAAACAACATTCTAATTTTAATATTTTCTAGAAGTTTCTTCATTATTACAACATCCCCCTTTAATGGAGAAATGGATTCTCTATGAAACCTAACTTTCTTGTAAAAATTTCAAACTTGAGTTTACCAAGAGGTTTGGTAAATATATCAACCACATTATCATTGGTATTACAAAATATCAAACCAATTTTGTTTGATTCAATTTTCTCTCTCACAAAGTGATGTTGTAGCTTGATATGTTTTGATCTTGCATGAATAGTGGATTGTGTGAAAATTTGATAGAACTTTGATTGTCACAGTTGATTGTCACTTTGACATCTGCAAGAATTATCCACAACCAAACAACTTCACTTATGGAATTGATCAAGGATTTATACTCAGTTTTTGGTGACAACAAAGAGACAGTAGGCTGCTTCTTGATACTCCACAATAAAAAACCCTAATACTATATGAAATGCATATCCTGAGGTAGATCCTCTATCATTAGGATTTACTACCCAATCTAAATCAGAAAAACCTGTTAGATCAACATCAAATTCATCAGTATACATAATACCGAAATGTATTGTTCCTTTCAAGCAACAAAGTACTTTCTTTGCATATTTCGAGTGACTCTTTGAAGGCTTAGCCATGAACTGACTAAGGATGCTAAATGAGTATGCAATGTCTGGTCTAGTAGTAGTGAGGTAGTTCATATGTCCCACTAATTGACGATATCAATTACCCTCTACCTCCTTAGTTCCATCTTCACTGTATAACTTTTCATTCTGTTCTAATGGAGTTGACACAGCTTTACATTCACTCATATTGAACTTTCTAATAATTTCTTTTGCATATTTACTTTGAGTGATAAATGTTTTACCAAGATCTCTCCAAACATCAGTTCCTAAACAGTAATGCAATTCGCCAAGATCTTTCATTTCAAATTCTTGAGACAACTAAATTTGAATCTCTTCAACTAACTTGCATGCAATTCCTGTAATAATGAGATCATCCACATAGAAATATATTAAAGAAACATTTCCTTATTCATCTTTCTTAACATACAAGTTAGGATCATTTTTACTTTTCACAAACCCATTCTGATAAAAGAAGGTATCTATCTTTACATACTATGATCTCGGTGCCTCTTTCAAACCATATAATGATTTCCTTAACCTGCAGACTAGATGCTCCTATCCCTGCTTGACAAACCCTTCAAGTTGGACCAAATAAACCTCTTATTTTAAATCACCATTCAGAAAAGAAGATTTGACATCTAACTCATGTATTTTCCAATTATGTTTTGTAGCTAAGTCAATTAGTACTCTAATTGTATTCAATTTAGCTACTGGTGAAAAAGTATATTCGTAATCAATTCCCTTTGTTTGTGAATATCCTTTTGCAACTAATCTTTCCTTATATTTATCAATGCTACCATTTTATTTAAATTTAGATTTATACAACCAGTTTCTTCCAATAGGGACTTTTTTTTCAGGCAGTTCAACTAATTCCCATGTTTGATTTTTCATAAGGGAGTCATATTCATCATTCATATCATTTCTCCACTCTTCATGTTCTTTAGCTTGATCATAGTTTATAGGTTCTACAACATTCATTACATGAGACATCAATGCATAATATTTATACCTTATAGGTGGTTGATTTTGTCGTGATTACCTCCTTGGTCCTTCACTTCTTTCATCCAGTCTCTTGCTCTGTGGTGACTCTTCTCCACTTGATATATCATGATTGATTGAATTGTCCATACTGCTTTCATTACATTCTCGAACCTATACCTGTTTGTGTTCCTGTTTAACCATTGCATCTATTTTGACATGTTCATCACTATCATAATGCCAAGAATATACATCATTCATTATATCATCTCTATCTGCATTCTCATGAAACATCATATCTCTACTTGAAAACAATTTATGTGAACAGGTATCAAACAATTTGTATGTTATTTTATCAGTACAATACCCAATAAAAACACACTTGATTGACTTTGCATCAAGTTTTCTTCTCTCATCCTTTGGAATATGTGCAAAGGCAGTGGATACAAATACTCTTAAATGATTGAAATCATGTTTATAACCATAAATAATTTCAAAAGGAGTTTGGAAATCTAATTTCTTAGTTGGACTTCGATTCTTTAAATAAACAATAGTATTAACGGCTTCTGCCCCAAAACCATTAGATATGCTTTTACCTTGAAGCATACTATGAGCACACTCCACTAGTGTTTTGTTCCTTCTCTTAGCAACACCATTTTGTTGAGGTGTATGAGGTACTGTAAATTGTTGTTGGACCCCATGAAATTTACAATAACTTTTAAATGCACCTGATGTATATTCACCACCGTGATCAGATCTGAGAAATTCAATACATTTTATTTTTTGTTTTTCAGTCATAGTTCTGAATCCTTCAAAGTAATCAAATACATCACTTTTTCTCATTATGAAATATACCCATGTATATCTAGATCTATCATCAACAAAAATAAGAAAGTAGGAAGCACCACCAAGTGTTCTAGTTTGCATAGGTCTGTATACATCAATATGAATTAATTCAAGAATATTTGTTTGTTTTTTCTCTGTATGAATGGGAAACTCCTCTCTATGTTGCTTACCAAGTGCACATGCTTCACATGGAAAACGATCATTCTTCATAACAAGAAGACCTTCTACCATATTTTTTCTTTGCAACAAGATCAAAAATTTGTAATTTAGGTGCCCATACCTATGGTGCTATAACTCTTTTGTTGACATTGTTGTGGATGCCAATGGAACATGATGTTTATTGTCACATCCAACTTATACAATACACCAACCCTGGTACCTATAGAAACAACCCTGTAGTGATCCTAGATATCTTTTACAACACACCTCAACTTACTAAATTCCACTGTTAGATTATTATCAGTGATAGTTGAAACATATATCAAATTCCTTTTAATACAAGGAACATACATCACATTATGAATCTGTCTCAATTGTCCATTAGGTAAGTTCACACTTATTACTCCATAGCCTTGGACTTTATGTGATCTATTATCTCTTAAGTAAAAGTGTGTGCCATCAATTTTCTCATAATATTCATCATACCATTCTTTATTATAGGTCATATGAGTTGATGCACCGGAATCTATGAGAGATGCATTCTCATCATCAGTTTCAGCAGATAATGTAGCTTTAGAAATAAGCAACTTAAGATTTTTTAATCCATCATTGATTGAAGTATCTTTATGCACACAATTTCCATTATGCCTTTTATATCTCTGATTTGATTCATGATTGTTTCTTCTATAAAAATATTTAGCAAGATGTGTAGGTTTTCCACAATATTCACATTCAATATTTCTGTTAACATAAGAATCAAGATGTGTCATACCTTTATGCTTTTCTTGAAACCGACCTCTGTTCTTGTCCCACGGTTTACCTTGGTATGATTTTTTACCTTTTGCAATCAATTCCAAATATGAGCCACTTGAGTCCTGATTATAGTTCTTCATTATTTCTTCTTCTTGAAGAAGAATACTAGCCAATTCATCAAAAGTAGGGGGCATTTGTCTACCTCAGAGTGATGAAATAAAGACTTTATAATATTGCACTAAAATCTTTAAAGCAATTGTTACTAAATCATTACTGGAAACCTTTTCACCAATGTCACCCAACTTATCACTCAAATCTTTAATTCTAGATACAAAATTACTGATGCTTTCATTGGCTTCTGTTTTGATAGATAATAGCTTAGTTTTTAAGAATAAAATCTGGTTTTTAGTAGAGGTTTCGTACAAACCTTCAAAAATGTCCCACGTCTCTTTGGAAGTTTTTGTCTCTTATATGAGGAATGATGTTGTCATTTATGAACATAAGCAACATCACTTTTTCTTTCATCTCTCACCTATCCCAATCTAGAATCAAGGCAACAACAATGGGTTTGGGCTCATCACCTTTGACAATCGTCCATAGGCTATATGCCTTGAGAATGATGGTCATCTTAAACTTTGAGTTTACATAATTCTCACCATCAAGTTTAGTGGACTCATTTAAATATGAATCAGCAAAAGATCTTGCCATCTTCTATCAGAAATAATTCAATGATTATTCGCCAACTAAGAAAAATTGGTATTGTTGGCTTTTACCTCCCACATGGGCTCAAACTTAGCATGCCCAAAGAATGAAGTTGGAAATGAGAATAGGTGAGAAACCTGTTGCAAATGATCTTGCAACACAGCGAACAACCACACACCAACGCAGTGCCTTAGAAGATGACCCGCACAGAAAGACAACGACAACACAACATATACAACACCTGTACATAATGAGTTGAGCAAGCAACACTCAGCACCTGTACAGACCTATCTAAAACTCCACATAATTGGTCGACAATAGATAGTAGCGAACAACTCCAACTGAAGAGGGATTGCAGTGACAACTCCTCGGTTAATTAGCACGTAGATATGTTAACTAATCTGGCAGTTCATGGTTCAACTCCCTAACTATCCGCCCATAACGCTCGTAACTGTAACAGTCTGCAACTGTCCTGCAACTCTTTACAACTTTCCTCCCATACTATATGTATTCTCTTTTCATTAATAAAAACATCTATGAGCTTGGTGTGAACTGTGGAGTTTTTTTATCTGGCCCGTGTACAGTGGTATCAGAGCCATGTTTTTTTTTACCCACATTTTTTTTTTTTAAACTCAATGTTATTTTGAGTGGTTGCATGTATTTTGTGTCCCTGCGTGAGAGGGCGTGAGACGGCATGAAATATTGGCGAAGTAGCTCCATATTTGAGAATAGTCAGATGGTGTAGTTGTAGCGAAGGGACAGCAAGTGCCTGAAGGCCCCTCCAGCATCCAGTCACTAGGCTTGTGTACAGGAGCCATAGTGAACAGTCTACACAACAACCAAGGTCGAAAGTGTTGTGAGATTTTATTTTCTTTTTCTTTTGCAAGCGGAATTTCATTTACAGAGATTGGTTTACAATGCATTCATTAGTATCAATTGTGGTAGTGCTTTCCGGACAAGAAAATTACCAAGAATGGTTTCCAAAAATTAAAAATACTCTTATTTTTAATGATTTATGGGAGGAAATTTGTGAAGGCAAGGATGACAATGATCCAGAGCAACCTACAGATGCCAGACAACTTGTAATTTGGAAGAGTAAATATAAAAAGGCACATGCTTTAATTTTTGCCTCAGTCACTAAAGAGGTAAGCAAACATATTCTTTCCAGCACCACAACGTTTAAAGCATTAGAGAAATTAAAGGATCTTTATGACTCCCATTCAGAGCTGGAAATTATACAATTGTTGATGAAGTTGTTTAATCTAGAACTGAAAGATAATAATCCCATGAAGTTAGATTCCGAAATTAAAGCCCTTTTTCATGATATTGACTCAACTGGTGTCAAAGTTGATTTACAACTCACAACATTTATTAAACCCCTATATCCTACCTATTCACACTACTTAGAGTCTCTTCAAGCTAGTGGACAAATGAAAGCCATGAATTTTGATGCTCTTGTAGACAAAATTTCCAAAAGAGAGAAAGCTTTTGGGAAGAAGGAATCTTTTTCCACTTCCACAGTTGAGACTTTGTGTCTTGCACAGAAAGAGCAGAAACCTAGAGGAGAGTCTGCTAGATTTGACAATAGTCACAAAGGTCGTGGTAGGAGACCATTTAGAGGCAGGTGGGGTCATTATCATCAAGTAGACAGACAATAAGATGATAGACAACAAAAACATTTTCAGAATGATAAACAATCTCTTAAGTGTTATAGGTGTGGTAAACTAGGTCATACATCTTCTCATTGTTGCACTTCTTGGGATAGAATTAGTGAGAAGAAAGAGCAACAACCTCCAGACAAAGGAAAACCACTTGAATCTGCCAACTATATTGTTGCACATTGTAATCTTCGTATCAATGAAGTTTTTAGCACTTCTTTTGCTTCTTGGGAAGACACTTGGATTTTAGATACTGGAGCCACTTTCCATATGACCTTCAGAAGAGATTTTTTTGAAACATTCAGTAATCACATTGATGGAATAGTTTATTTTGCAGATAAGTCCCAGTTAAAGCCTTCAGGAATTGGATCTATTCGACTTCGCCTACCAGGACTTGCTGATTATATTTTGCATGATGTTCTTTATATTCCTCAATTAAAAAGAAATCTGATGTCTCTCATACATATTAGGCAGCAAGGACATTCTATACATATGTTTGATGGTATAATTGAAATAAGAAAAGCATCTGATTAGGTGATCGTTATGACTGGTGTTGAAGAAGACAAACTTTTAAAACTTAAGGGGACATCCTCTTTTCAATCTAATTCAACTCTTTTGGCTCAACATAGTGATACCTTGTCTTCTAGCTTATTGTGGCATGCTTGTTTTGGTCATATTAATTATGATAGTATCTGGATTATGAAAGAACAAGGTATTCAAGGTCTTCCTACTATTCCAAGAAATCTTTCTTCATGTAATGCTTGTATTTTAGGCAAGCATTGTAAACAACCTTTTCATGGATCTACTTCCTGAGCTTCCAGGAAGTTAGGTCTCATACATTCTGATTTATGTGGGCCCATGTCTGTTCAATCTGCAAATGGTAATAAATATCTGCTGACTTTTATTGATGACCACACCAGGATGTGTTGGGTTTACCTGTTGAAAGAGAAATCTCAGGTTTTTGCAACTTTTAAGAATTTTCATTTATGGATTACAAATGAAACTCAACTTAATATTGGTACTCTAAGATCAGATAATGGTGGTGAATACACCTCTAATGAATTTGAAAAGTACTTACAAAATAATGGTATTAAACATTAGACCACCATCCCTTATACTCCACAACAGAACGGTGTAGCAGAGCGCATGAACAAAACTTCCCTTAATATGGTAAGGTCAATGATGTTTTTTCAGAATGTCAGGTTGATGTTTTGGGGAGAAGCAGTACTTTGTGCTGTTTGTATTTGCAATCGTTGTCCTTCTACTGCCATCAATAATAAGTTCCCTTATGAATTATGGTATAATCGTCTTCCCATTATTCAACATTTCAGAGTTTTTGGTTCTCCATGTTATGCGTTAATTCCTAAACAACAACGCAACAAATTGGGTGCAAGAAGTTGCAAATGTCTTTTCTTGGGGTATTCTAATACCTCCAGAGCTTATCCATTGTATGTTGAGGAAAACAAGAAATTTGTTATTTCAATAGATGTTGTTTTTCTTGAATTTGCTAAAGATGCTTCTACTATTGATCGACAACTCAATCATTTGGATAGATTCTCTTCCAAGAAGTTTTATTACGAATGGGATAATGATCTCCCACATCCTGAAGGGGGGATTCATATTCTAGACCAGTCTATGGATTTTCCTTCAA
Organism: Picea mariana; assembly: GCA_032191745.1. Lineage (NCBI taxonomy): Eukaryota > Viridiplantae > Streptophyta > Pinopsida > Pinales > Pinaceae > Picea > Picea mariana. The sequence continues at coordinate 73,009 of JASDQU010101138.1, read as the reverse complement.
CAACACCAGAGAATGAGACCACATCAAAGAATGAAGAAAAATTAGTTGATAGCAATGTTTTTGATGATAACAATGTTTCTGTAGAAGACCAATTGGTTGATAATAATGTTCCTACTGAGGAAAAATTGGAGGATAATAATGGTCCTGAAGAACCTATTTCAAACACTCTTGAAACTAAGCAAACATTGCGGCAATCAATACACAGATCATCACGAACCAAGACAATGCCAAAAAGGTTTGGTGAATTTGAGTTAAACTTTTTTGTTGTTAATGAACCTACTACTTTTGAAGAAGCCACTAGTTGTAATGAATGGAAAGCTGCAATGCAAAAAGAGTATGATGCTCTTATTAAAAATGGCACTTGGAGGTTGGTGGATCCTCCTATTGGCATCAAACCAATTGGTCGTAAGTGGATTTATAAAAGTAAATATAAAGCTGATGGTTCTCTTGATAAGCACAGAGCAAGACTTGTAGCAAAGGGGTATGCACAAAAACAAGGTATTGATTATACAAAAACATTTGCTCCTATAGCAAAATGGGGCACTATTAGAACCATATTTTCTCTTGCAGCTCAAAAATGATGGAAAATAAATCACATGGATGTAAAAACTACCTTCTTAAATGGAGATTTAAAAGAAGATGTTTATATGTTGCAGCCAGAGGGTTTTTGTGTTAAAGGAAAAGAACATAAAGTATGCAAATTGATAAAATCATTGTATGGTTTAAAACAAGCACCTTGTTATTGGTATGAAAAGTTAACTGAACATCTTCTCAAGTTGAATTATAAGCATTTCAATCTAGATGATGCAACTTTATTTGTTAAGAAAGTTGGAAGATCAGTTGTATATCTAGTTGTCTATGTAGATGATTTTCTTATCACATGAAATAATGATGATTATATTGCATCTATTAAAAAGGAGTTGCAAAAGGTTTTTGATATGACAGATTTGGGATTACTACATTATTATCTAGTGATCGAAGTAGATCAAAAACCGAAGTACATATTTATTTCTCAGAAGAAATATATTGGAGAACTATTGAGCAAATTTGAGATGAAGGATTGTAATCCTATTTCTACTCCAATGTAGAAGAATTTAAAGCTTACCTCAAATGAAGGTAGTGCATTTGAAGATCCAACAAAGTACAAACAGTTTGTTGGAAGTTTAATTCATCTTACTACTACTCGTCCTGGCATAACTTTTGCTGTAGGAATACTTTCCAGGTTTATGCATCAGACCTGTGAAGGTCATTGGACAGCAGCAAAATGAGTGCTCAAATATTTAAAAGGCACTCAATCATATGGCATCAAATATTGTAAATTTTCAGACTTCCATCTCATTGGTTATTCAGATTCTGACTTTGACGGAGATAGAGAGCATGGGGTGTCTACTTCAGGTTATTTGATGAATCTTGGATCAGCAACCATCACCTAGAGATCACGAAAGAAATCTGTTCTTGCTGACTCTACAATTGAAATTGAAGCCGAATACGTTGCAATAGCTCAAGCCACAAAATAAATCATTTGGCTTCGGAAAACTCTTGAAGACTTGCAAGAGAAACAAATGACTTCGACCCCTCTCTTTGTTGACAACACTTCTGCAATACAATTGGCCAAAAATCTTAAATTCCATGATCGAACCAAACATATCAACACCAAATATCATTTGATTCGACATCATGTTGAGGCCAAAACCATTCATCTCAATCATTGTTCCACTTCAGATCAAATTGCGGACATCTTTACTAAAGCTTTGGGTCGAGAGAAATTTGAAAAATTTCGAATGATGCTTGGGATGACAAATGTCCCTTCAGATTAAGGGGGGAATGTTAACTAATCGGGCGGTTCACGGTTCAACTCCCTAACTATCCACCCATAACACCCATAACTGTAACAGTCTGCAACTGTCCTACAACTGTTTACAACTGTCTGCCCATACAATATGTATTCGCTTTTCATTAATAAAAACATCTCTAAGCTTGGTGTGAACTGTGGAGTTTTGTTATCTGGCCTGTGTACAAGATAGCACTCCACCAATACGCAGCAATACAGAACACTCCAACAATACGCAACACTCATCCACGAAAACTGACAAATTGTGGTAGCTCAGACTCAGCACGCAGAATGCAGATCGCAGTTCTCTCCAGGGAACAAAGAATCTTGTAGCTTGCAGACAACGTACAGCTGAATCGTGCTGATAACACTCCTGCACTCCACGCAGAGAAAATACCAAGACAACACTCTTGCACTTGAGGGAGAGCGTACAGCTGAGAGGAAGATCGCACGAGCAAGGGATTCGGTGCAAGCATGCACAAATCACGCGAGGAGGGATGTAACAGCACAAGGAAACGAAACGTCGGCCCCTTCACACCGAACATGCACAGAGCAACGATGATGTGGTTCCTTATAGTGGTATTTAACCTGATGCTCTGATACCATATAAAAAAACTTGGACATAAACCACCCAAGTGAGACTGAGCTCACAAAACTTACATTAAGAAGAGAAAGCAATTACATTTATAGATCAGATCACACTCCTATTAATGTGGATATCAACCCACCCACAAATGCAATCTACTTGCTTATAAAACAAACTCAAAACAACATTCTAATTTTAATATTTTCTAGATTTTTCTTCAATATTTTAACACATAGGATATTAAGATCCTGCCACCTCGTCCTAAAAAGAAACCAAGGCATCCCTATCCCCATAAAGCAGTGCTGATCAAAGTGGGTCACCAACAAGTAAAGAAGGGTATGTATTCCTTCAGTTATTTCATCTGTTCCTTTACTGAGGCTGGGAGATGGACGTCAGGAAAGAAATAACCCTCCATAAATCGGTGTGTGGAATGATTTTAACTACATCACATTCTATGTTCTTTATGGGAATCACTGTCAAGTCCATTTCTTTGAATGTGCCTGCAGAGTCATTTTTTTATTGGATGCACATCAGTAATAAATTATAATTTAATTGATTGAAACTTTATCAAATACATATCATTATCTCATTTGAAAAATCCAACCTTACCAAATACGTATCATCTTTTAATTTGAATAAATTCAATCCCCTACAAAAGGCCTATTACTAGTGGCTCTTCTTACTGTCTTCTGCTAATTTCTTATAGGTCATAGCCTATATATAATTCTGTATTTCTTATGTGCATCCTCATTATAAAGCTTAATATGGTACAGAATGCTTGCTTTCTTATAGTTGAGTGAAGGAGGTAGGGCACAACGCTCAAAAGAGGCTTTTGTTTATTCTACTATTTTATGTATGTTGCATATCTTCAGTTTCTTGACCATATGGAGTCTACCTCATGAAAAACACGATTCTAATAGATTTGCAACAGTTTTGATGATTTGGCTGCTATTAGTGATAGAGATTTTCATTTTCTCAGTGCCTTGAACAGTGTAAAAGAGATTATATGTATTTTAATATAGAGATTTTCATTTTCTCAGTGCCTTTAACAGTGTAAAAGAGATTATATGTATTTTAATTCCTTTTGTATGTGGGAAATAACTCACATTTATATTGATTGTCTTCTTTGTGAGACAAGTGCATTAAAGTGCTACCCTTATATTTTGGCCTTGACATCTTTGTAGGTATCAATGCATTAAAGTGCTACTCTTATATTTTGGCCTTCACATCTTTGTAGATATCGTTGAGTGTTTCTGGTCCTCCATCCATCAAGGCTGTGTTAGATAATGATGCGCATAACCAGTTTAGAACTCACCCAAATAAACATGATTTGGGATTGTATAAAATGGAAAAGGATTCTTTAGATTGATATTGTGTCCAACATAATTTTCTGTAAGTATTTGTCATTCAGTTAGGTTACTGAAACGTGATACTCTTATTTGTAAATAGTTGCAGTGGAGACAAACAGCCACAAACTTTATTCCCTGTTGAAATTTTAGATTATATAAGAAATTTGTGTTTAATGCATTAATTGATCCAACAAGACATGGCCAAGAAACAGAGCAAATGGAAGTTTACAATCTTGATTAGCTAGCTATCACTTCCAAACACAAAACATACGGCAATGAGGAGCCTAATTGCCCTAGATCTTTTTCGGCATCATCATATATTCGAGACAAGGAATTTAGTTGTAGCTTCTCGGCTCGATTACCCATTGCTACACAAAGTAACATTCCAAGATTACAATATGGAATTGAATCTGTATTAGTAATGAACGAGTGTTCAAGCAAAAATGTTGGTCATGGAATAGGCTCATATGCTAACTCACCTGACTGAAATATGTACAATTAGTTGTTTTTTCAGAAAAAATTGTAGTAAAATTATTTGAATGATAGTGGTAAAACAGTTGTCATATGAATGGATAAGGGTGGATAAATATCATTCACCACAGAGAGGATTGCACGGAGACTACAATTGGGTTACGTGTAGGGAGGCATGGTCTCCCTTTGGAATCCTTTCATGCAATGCTTCACGACCGCTTCTTCCATTATTTAGCATGTAGGTTGCTCTGATGTGGTTGCACGATGAGTAATGTTTATCCTTTCCCCTAAAAATGAGGCGTATTGCTAGTTCTATTTAATGTCTTTTGCGTATGATTAGTTACAACTAGTAATGGCTCCAAACTCAGTTAAAATACAATATATATTGTACAAGTCAGGTCGTGGTCCAGTGATTGACACAGGGCTTTGCCATGGTTGTGGTTTATTGAGTGACACATGGCTTTGCCATGATAATGACTTAGGCTTAAATCTTTACTTGCATAAAGCTTTAGAATAATGTTTGAATTGACCAATTTTCAAGAGGATTTACGTTGGAATGAGGTTGCGTTAATGTTAATGTGGCGTTTTGAAGGAAAAATGTTTACTTAACAAGAAGATATATAACCATATTTTTGCATAAATATGAAATATCTTCAACATACTAGTTATTAATATCAATCTTAGAACATCTTTTAAAAATTTTGTTTATGATAACAATGCAATTGACTGCATGGTAATGTGCAAGTACCAATAAAGTTTTGGGGAGGATCCTACGGTTTATTGGTGAAAGCATTGTTAATGTATGGGAGAGGTGTAAAGTTAAAATCGATGTTTTCCATTTTCTGGGAATTCAAGTTGAGCAATCTAATCATAGTATTTTTGTCTTTCATTAAAATTATGTTATAAACATTTTGAAAAGATTTAGAATTCATAAATGCAAGCCAACATAAACCCCTATAACATTAGGAACAAAAAGAGACACTTAACGATGGTTTGTAGTACACAAATTCAATACTTGCATGGTACAGATATCAATTTTACAACAAACATAAATGATAGGAAAAACACATTTATGTGTTTCATTAAGGTACTAATTTGATTTCACTGGCATCAAAGAAACAACCCATAGTTGCAATATCTAGAGGGAGAGTATGTTGTTGCAACTTAAGCATCTTGTCAAGTTGACTCCTATTTTCTGTGATAAGAAGTCAGCCACTGCATTGTCAAAGAATCATGTATTTCACAAGAAAAACAAACACATTAACACTAGCTTTAACTTGTCAATAATGGAGATATAATTATGTGGATCTAGATAGCACACATTTTTACTACACCACCTAAAAAAAATTGTTTTTGAATTTCATAAACAACACTTACACATTGTAAATGCTAATGAATGTAACAAATGAGATTAAGAGAGAATTAGAGTAATCTCCATGTTCATTAATCTTTTTGTCTGCAGCTGTCCAGTTAAACTCCAACCTGTCTTCAGTGCAATTTTAGTTTTCTGCATATAGTTAGCGTTCCGTTGGATCCTTGTTGTATTTTGTTATCTACTTAATATTCAGAAGGGTAGTCATGCCCCATATTGGTTTTGTCATTGTTGTTTCTTTTCCTCTCTGAATTTGTCAATTTGAATCAACGTTTATCGTCGAATGTTCTCGAATTGATTTCGGGCTTAACGTTTTCTTTGAACGGATTTGAATGATGGAAGGGGCAGGGGCAGGGGCAGGGGCAGGGGCAAGCACTGTTATGTGAATTATTTCATTATGGGGCCGAGTCCTAGTGGTATACACCGATTTGATTTCCTTGACTTGCAAGAAATGGCGATGATGGTCCGGATCCTGGGGTTAGTCTTGGAAATTAGTGGGCGCTAAATTGAATTTCAGCCGGTACAGGCCACTAGAATTGGCAAATATGGTGATAACAACAACCAGCCCGAGATGCCAGCTTCCGCAAGAAACCCAACTTCTCAAAAACTGGTTTTCTGTTTTCATAATACTCCCAAATTTCATCCTAGCTATAATATCAGCAGCCAAACGGGCGAAATGTTCTCCCACTTCAATCTCTGTAGCTCCACTCCCCTCCTCCATATTTTTGTTCCACTAATTACGTCGAAAGGCGTATACCTATTGGCAATGGGCACAATTAATGACCTTTTAATCTAAAATTCTAATCTGATGGCTAACGATTGAAGATGCTGGCATATTCTTAGTTGTCCTCCCAAATCAATGAATGTGATTTACTCTTCATAACTTCATTGTATTTTTGAATGCATCTGTCAAGCTGTTTACTTTTTAACATTTACCTAATCATATTAAGAAATTACTGTAGCACCATAGAATTGCCACGTTTGGATTATTAACTGGCACTACTTCAACTTCCTCCTCAGCTCTCTGTGCGTCTCAATTGTCCGTGCGTTTCATATTCGATGGCTGGCCGACCCACCTATTGCATGAGCATGGAGCATTTCATTTTCGAGCATGGATATCTTTCGACGTTCTCCACCATGAGTTAGTCATTGTGCTAGTTTATTATACAATTGTCCCTTCGATCATGTACAAAACTTATCCTATACATATATCGTTTTCATAAGAAAAAGATGCTCTACAACTGAAGAATCATTTAAGAAAAAAATGCTTCATATTCTATCTCTCTTGATATCCAATAAGTCCCAATTAAATATGTCAGGATGTAATAATTTCTCACCGCCTATGTAAATGGTGCATCAGTGGCCGTCTTGACCCTTCAAGACTCGAGGATTAAACCACCGATTACAATTTTGTTTTACATAACTTAAACGGTGGCCGCCTTAACCTTTGCAGGCCACAGGACACCATCACCCCCTTTCATTAAGTCCCTTAGAAGATCAAAGGGACAACTTTTTGAATTCATGTTTCTGTATAAATACCAGAAATGAATTGTAATTTTTTTGGAGCTTGAAAGCATTTTTGAATTAAATTGGTCATTCTGCGTTTTTTATTTTGTGTTGTTGAGTTTATAAACTCATTTCTTTATTCCTTGATCAAATTCGGCATTCAGAGTTTACTTGTTAAAAACTCCGTGGAATTCTTTAATCTCAAACCCCCGAACCCCGAAGCGGTGGGCCCACACCCTATTTGCATTTTGCAATTCAGCAGTCATCGTGTCACTTTGTTTTGTGCATCAGGTGTTAGCAAACTCTGAACCCCAAAACCCGATATTGCCTGGGTCCCACACCTCTTTCGCGATTTCGCGATTCGACAATCGTTGGGGTGTTTTGTTTTGGGTCGAGCGTTCATAAACGTTGAAACTCTAAACCCCGATTGACCCTCGGTTATTCAGATTTGGTATCAGAGCTGGCAGTCTATCCTGCAGAGCATCCTGTCAGTTGTTCATTTCAGCGTAGATAATTCCTGTTGGTGCCCAATTTCACTTTCCTATTTTTCCTATGTGAAGATTTATTTGATTTCCTTCAAACTTTTCTAAATGGTTGCCTCTGGTAGTAGTTCTTCTTAGTTTTAGGTTCTCGTCTTGAGAAAGAAGTCATATGACTCTTGGTATATTAGAATGAGGATGATTTTGCATTCTCAGGATTTATGGACTTATGTTATTGATGGTTATGTTGAGCCAGTCAATACAGCAACATAATTGGCTCTATCTAATACTGACCGTGTTTTGCTGAAGGAAAACAGGAAGAAGGATAATAAAGCTCTTGGATTAATCCAGCAAGGATTAAATGAATCCATTTTTATGAAGATTGCTAGTGTTGCATCTTCGAAGATGGCTTGGGAAATTCTTTAAACCAGTTATCAAGGTGTGTCCAAGGTGAAGACAGTCAAGTTGCAGAACTTAAGAAGGGACTTCGAAAATCTGAAGATAAAGGATAATGAAAGTGTTGATACTTTCATGACTCAAGTGATGAGTGTTGCGAACCAGCTCAGACAGTATGGAGTGGATGTTGAGAATAAGAGAGTTATTGAGAAAGTGCTGAGAAGTTTACCCAAGAAGTTTGAACCTGTTGTTGTACCCATAGAGGAATTTAAAGATTTAAGTCAAATGCAAATTGATGAATTAACTGGTTCTCTTGTTGCTCATGAATCTAGGATATCTAGATATGAAGAAGGATCAATGGAGTATGCTTTCAAATCCCAACTGCATGTTACCAGAGGCAAAGGCAAAGGAAGGTTTTATAATCATGGAAGAGGAGGTCGATTTTTTGGTCGAAGGGACTACAGAGCTAAATCCGAGTCTGAGCAAAAGTTCCAGTAGAATCCTCCTAATTTAAGAGGGAGCAGCAGCAACAAACCTTGGCAGCAAGAAAATCAACGGTATGACAAAACTAAAGTACAATGTTATTAGTGTAAAACGTTTGGGCATTTTTCCAACAAATGTTGGAAGAAGCAGACAGATGCTGGAAAGCAGTCTGCACATATCATAAATGAGTCTGAGTTTGATCAAAATCCTATGCTTTTGACTTGTAATGTCACTCAAGAAAGTCTTAAAGATATTTGGTTTTTGGATAGTGGTGGCACTAACCACATGACTGGTAATAGGCACTTATTTTCTTCTATTGATACTAGTATTCAATCTGAAGTCAAACTGGGAAATGACTGTAAGGTTACAGTCAATGGTAAAGGTGTAGTTCTAGTTTACACTAAGAATAATCAGAGAAAAAATATTGATGATGTTTATTTTGTGCCTGGTTTAAAATGCAATCTTATTAGTGTTGGATAGATGTTGGAAAAAAAGTACAGAGTGTTCTTCAAGAACAAGGTATGTACAATCTATAATAAATTTCCCAACAAGCAGTTGATTGCAAGAGTACAGATGACCAAGAATACAATGTTTCCACTTGTTATGAGAAATGATTTGAGTGGTTCTTTGAATGATTATAAGGATGGAAGTTTAGATGAATCTTGGTTATGACATTTGAGATATGATCATTTACATTTTGGTGGCTTAGATCTGTTACAGAAGAAACATATGGTAAAGGGGTTACTCTATATTCAGCAACCTACAAGCTCTTGTGAGAGTTGTATACTTGGGAAGCATCACAGAGAGAAATTTGTTTCAGGCGTTTCCTACAGAGAAAAAGCTCCATTGGAAATTGTTCACACAGATTTATGTGGACCTATGCAAACACTTTCTTTAACTGGATGTGTTTATTTTATGACTTTCATTGATGATTTCAGTAGGAAGACTTGGTTGTATTTGTTGAAATAGAAATCTGAATCCTTTGATGTTTTAAAAAGGTTTAAGTCTTTGTTTGAGAATGAGAGTGGTCGAACCATTAAAATCTTAAGGTCTGACAAAGGAGGTGAATACAAACTTAATAAATTCATTGAATTTTGTGAGCTTCATGGAATTAAAAGGCATTTTATTGCTCAATATACTCCACAACAGAATGGAGTGGTTGAAAGAAAGAATTGGACCATCATGGACATGGCTCGAAGCATGTTGAAAGAGAAGCATCTTTCAAATCAATAATGGGGAGATGCAGTTATTTTCTCTGTTTTTATCTTGAATAGAAATATGACCAAGACAGTGAGGGATCGTGTACCTCAGGAAGCCTGGGATGGTAAGCCTTGCAATGTTTCTCATTTCAGAATTTTTGGATTTGTTGCATTGGCACATGTACCTGCAGAAATGAGGAGGAAGTTGGATGACAGAATTGAGAGATGTATCTTTTTTGGATACAGTGAAGAGTCTAGGGAATATAAACTCTACAATCCCATCACCCAGAAATATGTAATCAACAGAGATGTTCAATTTAAAGAAGATGAAGCCTGGGATGGAAATATTGACAAGTCAATTTCAGAGGGTGCTCAATTACCTTGTGAAGATGATGATAGAGTTGAGTAGGCTGAAGGAGATGGACAGATGGTTCCACATGCACATACATGTGAAACAAGAATTCCAACAAGGAAAGTACAAGATATCAGCCCATCTCAATTTAGAATGCCAAGAACTCATGAGTGTTGTGAGCTAGCTGGACATGGTGGACATCAATCAGATTCACACGTAAGTAGTGAATCAAATCCCACTTTAACTTCATTAAGAAACAGATTTAAAGGACAAAAGACTATAAGCTTAAGAGAAGTGTATGATCAGAATGAAGAAGTAGATCAGATTTCAAATTTTTCATTAATGGCATGTGATCCTATAAGTTTTGATGAAGCTACTAAAAAGGATGTCCGGATAAAAGCAATGGATGATGAGATTGATTCCATTGAAATAAATAACACTTGGGATCTTGTAGATTTACCTGAAGGTAAGAAGAGCATTGGTGTTAAGTGGGTTTATAAGACTAAGTTGAATGCAGATGGTGAAATTGAAAAGTACAAGCAAGACTTGTAGCTCAAGGGTTTAGATAGCAACCTGGCATTGATTACAATGAAACCTTTGCTTTTGTAGCAAGGATTGACACAGTAAGGATGGGCTTAGCTATTGCAGCTCAGAATAAATGGATCATGCATTAGATGGACTTCAAGTCTGCATTCTTAAATGTATATTTGGAAGGAGAGGTTTATGTAAGACAACCTCCGGGTTATGAGATTGATAAGCATAGAAATAAAGTTTACAAGTTGAGGAAATATTTATATGGATTGAAGAAAGCATACAGAGTTTGGTATAGCAGGATTGATGAATACATGATCATTGTTGGATTCAACAGAAGTCCAAGTGAACCAACTCTGTATACAAAGGTAAACCAAAAGGGTAAAATTTTGATTGTTTGTTTGTATGTTGATGACCTGATTTTTACTAGAGATCTATCTGTAGATGATTTTAAAAATACCATGAAAACAGAGTTTGAGATGACTGATTTAGGATTGATGAAGTATTTTCTTGGAATTGAAGTGGATCAATCTGATGATGGCATTTTCAGTTGTTAAACTAACTATGCAAATGAAGTGTTGAAAAGGTTTAGAATGTTGAATTGCAAGCCAGCTGCAACACCAATGGCAACTGGTATTAAACTTAGCAAGTATGATGAGGGATCATATGTTGATCCAAATCTGTATAAGAGGCTGGTTAGAAGCCTTATGTACTTAACAACAACTAGACCTGATATCATGTTGGCTGTAAGTTTAATTTTGATATTCATGGAGACTCCGAACAGTCATTGGCAAGTAGGAAAGAGGATCCTGAGATGCATTGTTGAAACAATTGATTTTGGTATATGATACACATCAAGCTTAAACTTTGAACTGATTGGATATACTGATAGTGATTTTGCAGGTTCCATTGATGACAGAAAAAACACATCTGGGTATGTGTTCAGTCTTGGATCTGGAGCGGTGGCATGGGCATCAAAGAAACAACCCATTGTGACTATATCTTCTACTGAGATAGAGTATGTTGCAACAGCTGCAACTGCATTTCAAGTTGTGTGGATGAGAAGGATCTTGAGTGAATTGTTGCATGACCAGAATGATGCAACCCAAATTGTTTGTGATAATAAATCTGCCATTGCACTGTCAAAGAATCACGTCTTTCACAAACAGAGTAAGCATATTAATACAGGGTATCATTTCATTCGAGAGCTGGTAAATGGAAAATAAATTTTTGTTCAGTTCTGCACATCTAAAGAACAATTTGCAGACATATTTACGAAGCCCTTTGGAAATGAATTGTTTAAAATCCATAGAAGAAATATTGGGGTCTGCAAGTTGTAATGCATTGTTTACAACAATTTTGTTTTACATAGTTTTAGTTTGTTTTTGTTCTGAAATGATTAAGAGGGAGTATGTCAAGATGTAATCATTTCTCACTGCCTGTGTAAATGGTGAATCAGTGGTCATCTTGACCCTTCAAGACTCGAGGATTAAACCACCGATTACAATTTTGTTTTACATAACTTAAACGGTGGCTGCCTTAACCATTGTAGGCCACACGACACCATTACCGCCTTTGATTAAGTCCTTTAGAAGATTAAAGGGGCAACATTTTGAATTCATGTTTCTGTATAAATACCAGAAACAAATTGTAATTTTTTTGGAGCTTGAAAGCATTTTTGAATTGAATTGGTCATTCTGCATTTTTAATTTTGTGTTGTTGAGTTCGTAAACTCATTTCTTTATTCCTTGATCAAATTTGGCATTCAGAGTTTACTTGTTAAAAACTCTGTGGAATTCTTTAATCTCAAAACCCCGAACCCCGAGGCAGTGGGCCCACACCCTATTTGCATTTCGTGATTCGGCAATCATCGTGTCATTTTGTTTTGTGCGTCGGGTGTTAGCAAACCTCGAACCCTGAAACCTGATATTGTATGGGCCCCACACCTCTTTCGCGATTCGGCAATCATTGGGGTGTTTTGTTTTGATCGAAGCAATCGTAAATGCCAAAACTCCGAACCCCGATTGACCCCCGATTATTCACAAAATAATTGTAGGATAAGTGTTCCAAAATCACTATTAGCTTTGCTCCCCTCCTCTTCTCTTCCACTAATTTATCATACATTTGTCCTTTTGATCATGCATAATACTTATCATGTACACATATCATTTTCATCGAATAAACTACCTTACAACTAAAGCATCATTTAAAAAAAAACACTTCTTATATTCTCTCTTAAAATCTAATAAGTCCTAGTTAAATAGATCTAGGATAAGTAAACTCAAAAATCACCATTTTTTGGATTTTTATAATTTTCCAAACTTTACAATCTTTTCTTCATCAATCTTTTGCTATGTCTAAATTTAAGCTGCATGGAATTGTAATCTCTAGCACCTTGAGGTTCTCGTGGTGGAAGGAAGAATCTATGACACCCCATTGGTTTGCCGAGTCTTGTCCTTTATGCTTCAACAGGCCCTTTTCTATGAAATCCTTCACACCTTTTTGCTGCAATTGGGATTTTTCCATATAATAGAACGTGTTTTTCAGAGTGAAGCTTTTTAACAAAAATGGTGGAGCCATGATGCCATCGAGCGATCAAACCAAGCGCTGAAGCTAAGGAAACAACGGATTCCGTACAAAAGAAGCAGAAACCATGGCCGCAGCCACCACTGGATCCGTAAATATCSAGCAGTTATAGATGCTTGTGAACCACTTATGTTCCATAGGATTATGGCAACTGTGCGGCTTTTTCTCTTTTGAACTCCCAATGGATCTGCACAAATGCAACAGAGTTTGTATATGTCAATTACATATAATTCAATAATTTTCTTGCAATTTTATAAAGTTGAAGTTGGTTGATTTTAATTACTTCTTTGTTGCGTAAAATCTCAATAGTTTTTGGGGTTGCCGACCTTATATCACATCTAATTAGCAGGGGTTGCGCTATCCTATTTCCCTTTCCGAAATGTTTTTAACTGGAGGTATTTTAAGAATACATTCTTTCAGAAATAGGAAAATATAATAAGAGTAAAAAGGACTAAATGTTGAAGTAACAAAAATGTTCTGTAGTCACTATGTATGTGTGTCAAATGTAGCTTCAAAACTTATAAACGATGGCTGGAACAATGCTAAAATAAGGTCATAAACCCATTAATTTCGGACATATAACACAAATTCCTTAGTTCCATATTTTAAAATATTTATAAGAAATAAAATCATAAAAAGTTTGTGAATTTGACCTTGAAATCGACTCTTGTGTTGCTGAATAAATTAAAGAAAAATAACTCGATGATATATATATATACCTTGGAAAACACTCAACAATTTTTCTCTAAGTACAACTATTACTAAGCTATAACTATGGTTTTAGCCTTTTATATGTAGTCTACTCGATCTTGGCTTTATCCATCCTATAACATCCCCGGCCCTCCAGAGACTGGGTAATGCTACCACGCTGAATTTACAACTTATATAAATATATATATAACATGCATTTTAATCGAATTTAAAACACTTAATCATGATAAGACAAAATTACTGCTACCATTTGAGATTCAAACAAGATTAACAGTAAATCCACATGCAACGGAATACATGATAACATTCAAGCATCACAAAACATGCATAAAATACATAATTAAGAACAACAATGATACTTATCTTTTAGCTAGAGTAAATACACCAACTGCATGCAGACCTTTCATGAACCTCCTAGACTTAGACTGCACTGCTCATCACTCTTAGCAGTAGGTCACCCCCGAGCTAGGACTAAACTCCACCACGCAAGGGAATTCTAGACTTAGCAAGGACAAAAAGGAAGTTGCACAAAGAAACAGGAAGGATATTTTATCCTAGGAGCCACTTACGCCCACAACCTGCAAACCCTCATTCCCCACACCCTTGCTCCTCTCTARGAGGATACATTTTCACTAATACAAGTCCATCGGCTAGTACACCTCCCTTACCTTGGGCTTCAACATTAGGCTGGACCAGAAGTATCAGAGTATTGTAGCTACTATCGGAGCCCCTTCCAGGAGAACTCACTTCCCAACAAACTCTCTCACCTAGGAGAGTTGCTCACAKGCCTAACAACCTTCTTCATCAATTCAACTCCTAAGAAATACTGCAAAAACATTCAACTAATATTCGGGTGATGACAGTCACATGAATCGGTTATGGACACCCAAAATGGMAACAACCAAACGCTAAGAGACAACATGACTCAGTAAGAAATAACCGATGACAACAAGCCACACTCAGTCAAGGAAATGCACAACTCAGACAACATAAAACAACAACCAAAAATGGTTCAGGCACGAACTTGGCTCTGTAAGAGCAGATAGGCTAGGTTCACGAAATCATACAGGTTGCTTCCTGGTTCTAGTTTCAAAGATGCGTGGTTATACATAGGTCCAATGCAGAGGAAAAATGATTAAGGATGTGGATGGAAGAATGGACTCACAAACTCTCGTGGAGGATGGTCAAATGACCAATGAACTACCAACACAGTTTGACTCACGGGTTACTGGTTCCAGAGATCCCTGATGGATGCTCCTAGTTCACGGTTAGACAGTGGGTCGAGAATGGCAAGCTAACCCACAACACATCTGACACTTCAGATTTTAACTACATGAGCCCAGGTCGACACTTGTCTTCCTGGAGATGCATGCACTCCATTTATCCTACATCCTCAACTACCAGGATCTTAGGATAAAAAAACATATTATGTCCACCTCAGTTTTCAAGAAATAATATTAATATATTTTTCCTCTAGAGGTAAGCCCTCTAGCTTAGCCCCCTGCCTTGCCCAACCTTGTGGAAGCTTAGTCCCCCATCACTCTTTCTTCGTGGTCGGTCTACACGCAATGATGTTTATATTTTATTAATGATCTTCATAATTACATATACAAAAATCAAGCTCCTATCCTTTAACACTTAGGCTCTCTGACCTAATAAACACATAAGCCCACCAGCTTATCAACACTTGGCTCACCAGCTTAGAAAACTTGTTTACAATTCATAAATACAATTGGGGCTCGTCCTTGGGGTATTGCAATCCCCTCCTCTTATTTTTTCACTATCCTCAGTGCAACTTACTTACACATATATAATTCAAAAAATCTTCAAAAGCTCCAAGATTTATATATTGGAAGCCCATTATCCACCTTCACTTTCAAGCACCAATTATGGTATCCATACTGCATCTGAAACTCAATTGCTCTATTCGATAGAGTTTCTTCAGGAAATCATTCAACTTATTGTTCATTGTTACATGCTTCAATTAAACCTCATTGAAAGTACCAAATGGTTGTAGATCCACAATGTTCCATCCATTGATAAAATCTCAAGTAGTGCTATGACTCCACAGACATAAACAATCTTCTCGTACACCTATTCATTCAGAAGCAACATTAGAACATACATGCAATATATATACATGGAATTCCAATAACATTATAACCTGTATACAAATTACAAGATACATAGCATACAATGAATAGAGAATTGATACTTATCTTTTGATTGAGAAAACTTCCATATCAACATGGTCTAGGCCAAGGTACCAAACCCCCAACAACATTCCAACCAAAATTATGTCTTCCCCACATGCCTGTACCACCCTAGGAGTGTGCACCTTCACTGTCACACATTCCATCAATTGTTACACCTCCATTTCCTTGAGCTTCAGCAACAGGTTGGACTGAAAGTATTAGAGCACCATGGATCAAGAAGTTTCGACTGCCCTCAGAGGTCTCCAATTGACATCTTCCCCGAGCTACTCTTTGTAGTCAACATTCCACTTTAATCAACATCATCTCACCTGCATCACCCACATGCAGTTATCCTAAGAAAACATAAAATAATTCATTTAGGAACTCCAATTAGTTCAAAAGGGAATTCAAATTTCTTCCCAAAACATGAAATTCTATTTCATAATTCATCTTGGTTGTTTCCATATTATGAATGCAACCACCCTTATGGTTTTCCACAGGCACCAAAATGCATACCATTTTTCCTGCAATGCTTCATCTTGCATACTGCCAACAATTGTCAGTATTTCTTGTACATCATAATTCAATTGCAATATGTATAGAACCATATGCAGTGAACTTAGAATTGTCTATTTCTAGCAATTCAATCATAATTACCAAACAATTTAATAAAATAGAATGACTCGTCATTCTATACATATGGATTTTCATAATTAATAATAGTAAGTTCATTATTTCTTTTTCTGAACAATAAATTTTCTATAGTCAATATTCATGTGACTACTCGACTTGCAACTTTCCTGTTGCAATGTGTAACAATTCTTGAAATGTCCTCAACTTCATGAGTTAACAATGTTTCAACTGTTAGTAACAATTATTTCCATGCAATAATATATATGCATGTACTTACAAAACACATTAAAAAATTGCATTTAGTACACAATTCAATCACTTACTATGCATGAGTGTCATTCTCCATGCATACTTATTCAGCACACCTTCCATTGAATTACATAATTCTCTTTATCTCAATCATGTATCTCACCATCAATGATTTGGAATTCTGGCCAATGTGTTGACACATTCTCCAGACACTTTCTATTGTCTTCCCAATTAATTAGATGCCTTCATTTTCGACCCAAACACTACACCAAGAATTTAATTCAGTGGTGTTCATTAGTGTTACCAAAAAGGTTGCAGTCCGAGTTTTATTTAAAGGTAGGAATCTTTTAGTAGTTGTGTGGCTCATAACATTTCCATATCCAACCTTGCCCTAGTCTCATACATGACTAGCTTACTGGCATTCATTCCTATAACAAGTTCTTATCTTTTAATTCTTTGGTTATTACTCCATAACCAAATTAACATGACATTCTACTATATCAGTGTGTGCATTCAGAAGATAAAAATATTTGAATTAATACAGGCCTCCAACCTTTACCACATTCAGTGGTATGCATTCAATAATATAATCATATAATTTTATAAAATAACTCTGGCTGAGGAAATTCTTACATAAATTTCCTTTCAGCAATTATGCAAAAAGAGTAATAAAAACTCATACCTGCATGACTAACATTAATAAATTTTGTACTACCTAAAAGTCTGATGGCAGTAGAAGCTTTCATTCTTATTTTATCAAACTTATAACCAACATTTCATCTCTTTGTTGCTTCCCTCCTTATGCAACAACATCACCAACAACACTTGCAAACATGCAAGCATTCTTTCCTCTAGCTGACCCAATTAGCCGTAACAGACTTGCTACCACAAAACTTGAAACAACTTCTTTCTCCCTGCAAAACTTTTCCTTGTCAATCCCATAAGTCTACAATTCTTCTTGGATTCTTGAATCTTCTCGTGCACTCACTGTGATCATTGTACATGACTATTTCTGCCCTGAGCACTTTCGACGCAGTGCCCCTACCTCAGCGGGGTATGTTGACCTTCTAGTCAAAGGATATTTCCAAATGATGAGTTAGATTGACTCATCGAGACTTTTATATACCCCTATTAATCTTACACAGGTCCCCTTTCCTTCTGTGTGCATGTTCTGACAGACCCACGGGATATTTCTAAGCGCGTCCAAAACTCCAAGTCGTAGGTGCTAGCCCCTTTTTCATTATTCATTTCCTTCATAAGACTCTGAGCTTTGACCTTATGGAAAATTGTGATTGAGGGCATGGGAAATAGTGGTTTTAGGCCAACTCGCTTTTCACTCTGCAATTCACTTCCAACTGCCATGCATCACTTTGTTAAAACCGTGGTATAAATTGTGGCTCACTCTCAGATTTTTAACATCGGAGCAAGTTTTGGCCCCGCAATTCAGCTCCTTTGTCGATCTACAATCCTTTGGTGATGATCTGCGATCAACGACTGCTAACTATCTCCTTCTACATGCGATATCAGATATACATGACATGTCAACATGTAGATCCCTTCCCAAATCAATGGCTACAGTTGATTTCGGCTCTCCAGACCTCGGGAGTTTAAACTCTCAACTATCTTCTTTTCTCCATATGACAATATTCCGAAGTGGAAGATCTATTGTCACCTCTCCTCAACAATCGAACTGTTCTGATGAACTCTGACTCTTCATCCTTCGGGATTTCTCATGTCTCCACACACACAAATCTCTGGAGTGAATTTCCCTAGACTGTCATATCTTCTGCCACACGTCCTCTCCATATCAGCGGCCTTGATTCTCTTCAGGACTTTGGATATTTCCGACCAAGACGAAATCAACGATCCTTGTACCTCCTCCTTGATCAAGGATCGAGATCTTCTTCGGGGCTTCGATGCTTTCATCGTCTTCTTTCGTCTGGAGTTCTCTGTACCCGGATTTCTATATATGGCACCACACTTCCACTTTCAAATCAACGACCAAGATTCACTTCGACTGTTTCTCCTCCTCCTTGTCCACAAAATTCTAAAGTTGTGGATCTTACACCAATTGTCCTCCTTGACTATGGAGGGTCCCAAATCACTTCGAAACTTCAAGACTTTGACAAGTCCACTTATCCTGCGCACACAAGGGTTAAGTCTCATGCACTTACCTCTGCATCCAATGATTGTTGGTCCTTCACGCTTAGACCTAACCGATGGGATCTGTTCCTCTCCTCTGTGCTTCCTTTGTTTTGTTGGACACTGATCTAACGGTCCAGGATCCTCCCCACAACTGATCTGAAGGTTGTTTTCACTCCTCCTCCTGAACTTTTGACTTCTTCCACCTTGTTATATTTTGTCAGTGTTCAAAGGCTTCGGCCTTTGACCTTTCTCCTGTGAGTCCGCCTCTTGGATATCGTTTTTTCTCTCGTAAGATTTATCTCCTATGAGCTTTAGGACTTAAAATGAGTTTGTCTCCCACACACTCCTTGCATTATCTCTTATGATCTTTTCTATTTACTCAGTCTCCTAAGGGTCTCGGTCCATCCTTTTCCTTTCAAAGGAAAACTTTGTGCCCTCCTGGAAAGCTTCTGTTCAAAGAACACCTTGTTGAGCATTTTCTACAGGGTGTTCAACAACTCTGTGAGTATCTTCCTCTAATAATCTTCTCCCTGAACTCAATAAAGATTTCCCTCTGTGCACACTTGCACTCACTTAATGCCCGCTTGGTAGAGCCCTACAGAGTTCTCAGTGACTCTATCTCTCTCTGAACTCAACACAGAGTTCTCCCTGTGCACTCCTTGCACTTCTGCTGATGAAGGTTCAATGGTATCTCTCCTGAGATTTTCTGAGGTTAACTTACCTCTTTCAATGCACTCCTTTCAGACAATGTGCACTACTTGCACTCGAAAACTCAAAGAAGAGAAACAATTGAAAGTTATTCAATACTTCACCAATTTATGCATTCAAACCAATCTTATTTAAGAAAACGTTCAGATTTCACTTTCTGTCCAAGCTCATCTCTGCTCTGTAATAATTTTTGGGCACTAGCCCCTTTCTCTCAGTCCCCAACCCATGCGATCATGGGCCATGGCCATGTGCTAGATCACTAGGTGCTTACTCGGGCTTTCGGCTTCAGAAGATTTCAAAGCACTACACAACAATCTCTCATAGTTTTAGATTACCGAACTTGCAAAGTAGGGAAAATCATCAGTCCACATCTACCTAACATCCAATGGCTGACACTCATTATGGAGCCTCAGGTGTCTGAGTTCCAGGTCTTCGGGCTTCGGGACTTCAGAGCTTCGTAGGATCTCCCGTCCACACATTTGAACTGTTAATCTTCGAACATTCCCAATCACCCTTGGTGATATCATTATGTCACATCACTTAATGTTTTCCAATTGCAGGGGAATGCAACGATGGTTTGGAGTAACCCGCCTTTCATCTCACAATTCTTCTGATGCTGACATGTAATTCCTCGATGAAACTGCGAATTCCTCGATGAAACCGCGATTTGGATTGTGAGACTTCCTTGGAGAATTAAATCCCGTGCAACTTGGATCCCCGCAATGCCTCATGGTCGTCGATATTGGTGTATCGTGATCAACGCTAGTGTGGAACTATAATATTTAACTTCCTTATGTAGCCTCGGGATCCACTAACCATGCTCATACAAAGTGCCATGTGGTGGAATACTAGCGGCTGACTCGTGGCCCAATCAAATGGGTGTCACACGTCACGTTCCATATGGCATTTCAATCTTCCACGGGTTCGGAACCCACTTATACATGGCACACAACCCATGTGTCCACATCAATCCAAGTGACATCATCATGACTCACTACTTC
>JASDQU010101138.1:14027-42232 GCA_032191745.1 Picea mariana | reverse complement strand
ACCACGGTTTGGATTGTGAGACTGCCTTGGAGAATTAAATCCGGTGCAACTTGCATCCCCGCAATTCCTCCTGGTCATCGATAAAGATGTATCGTGATCAACACTAGTGTGGAACTCTAATATTTAACTTTCTTATGTAGCCTCGGGTCCCACTAACCATTCTTATACGGAGTGCCACGTGGCAGAATACTAGCGGCTGACTCGTGGCCCAATCAGATGGGTGTCACACGTCACGTTCCATATGGCATTTCAATCTTCCACGGGTTCGTAACCCACTTATACATGGCACACAACCCATGTGTCCATGTCAATCCAAGTGACATCATCATGACTCACTACTTCGACTCCTCAGGATCTTTTCGCCCTTCACTACTACGTTTGACCTTTCGACACTGGTTAATCCAATGGTCGAGATCTCCTCTCCATATCTATGGTGTAGATCCACTTCAAAGATTCGGGCTTCGGCCCTTCTCTTGTTTTTGGCATCAGACTTCACTGAAGTCGCGAACTCCAAAGGGATTCCGGCTTAACTCCTCTACACCTTCCCCAGATATGACGGTCGTAAGGGATTTCCTTTCCTTCTGAAAAGATCCTACGATGCAGAACAAACTCTTTTATTCCATGGATTTCCAAAGGAATTCACTACTAATTGCCTCACAACATTACCAGATCTGACGGTCGTGAAGGATTTTCCTTCTCCCGAATAGATCCTAAGGTCCACATTACTCTGCGGTCCAATACCACTTCTATCATGGTTTTATGACATCGCTACTCCTCCTGAGATTTGAAACACGACCAAGGTAACTTATTGGCACTCAGGAAGGTTTTGAGGTTCGAAATTGGTCCTCCAAACACAATTTCCTCTTGAAACCTTCGGTCCAATGACCACTTATTCAGCCCATTCAGGCTCAGTGTTGAAACCTTGGGTCAGAACTTGAGTTTTGTCAATTTTGACAACAACTCATTCTGAAACTCTTGCTTCAACTTTCACTAACATGGCCCATCCAGGATCAGTGTTGTAACCATGCTCTCATACCATATTGTAACATCCCTGAACCTCCAGAGATCGGGTAATGTTACCACACTAAATTTTCAACTTATATAAATATATATATAACATGAATTTTAATCGAATTTAAAACACTTAATCATGATAACACAAAATTATTGCTACCATTTAATATTCAAACAATATTAACAGTAAATCCACATGCAACAGAATACATGATAACATTCAAGCATCACAAAACATGCATAAAGTACATAATTAAGCACAACAATGATACTTATATTTTAGCTGGAGTAAATACACCAACTGCATGCATACCTTCCACAAACCTCCCAGCCTTAGACCGTGTTGATCATCACTCTCAGTAGTAGGTCACCCCCGAGTTGGGACTAAAATCCATCGGGCAAGGGAATTCTAGGCTTGGAAAGGACAACAAAGAAGTTCCACAAAGCAACAGGAAGGATCTTTTATAATAGGAGCCACTTACACCCACAACCCACAAACCCTCATTCCCCACACGCCTGCTCCACCTAAGGAGAATACACCTTCACTAATACAAGTCCATCGGCTAGTACACATCCCTTACCTTGGGCTTCAACAACAGACTGGATAAGAAGTCTCAGAGAACTGTAGTTGCTATGGGACCCCCTTCCAGGAGAACTGACTTCCCAACAAACTCTTTCACTTGGGAGAGTTGCTCACAGGCCTGACAACCTGCTTCATCAATATACTGCAACAACATTTAGCTAATATCCAGGTGACGAAAGTCACAGGAATCAATTATGGACACTCAAAATGGAAATGGTCAGATGCTAAGACACAACACAAATCAATAAAAAACAACCGACAGCAGCAAGCCACACTCAGTCAAGGAACTGCGTGACTCAGACAAAAGAAAGGAACAACAAAAAATAGTTCAGGCAGGGATTTGACTCTGGAAGAGCAGATATGTTGGGTTCATGAAATCACACAGGTCGCTTCCTGGTTCTGGTTTCAGAGATGCATGGTTATAGAGAGGTCCAATGCGGAGGAAAAATGTTTCAGGTTGTGGATGGAAGAATGGACTCACGAACTATCATGGAGGATGGTCGAATGACCATCGAACTACCATCATGGTTTGAATCACAGGTTACTGGTTCCAAAGATCCATGATGGCTACTCTCGATTCATGGTTAGACAGTGGATCGAGAATGGCAAGTTAAACCACAACACAACTGACTTTTCATCTTTTAACTGCATGAGCCCAAGTCAACATTTGTCTTCTTGGAGCTGCATGTGCTCCATTTATCCTACATCCTTAGCTGCCAGGAACTTAGGATAACAAAACATATTATGTCCACCTTATTTTTTAGGAAATAATATTAAAATATGATTCCTCTAGAGGTAAGCCCCCTAGCTTATCCCCTAGTACCAAATACTTAGCCCTCTCCCTTGCCCAACCTTGTGGAAGCTTAGTCCCCCATCACTCTTTCTTCGTGGTTGGTCTACTCGCAACGATGTTTATATTTTATTAATGATCTACATAATTACATATACAAAAATCAAGCTCTTGGTTTTTAACACTTAGGCTCTCTGACCTAATAAACACATAATCCCACAAGCTTATCAACACTCTACTCACCAGACTACAAAACTTGTTTACAATTCATAAATACAACTGGGGCCCGTCCTTGGGGTATTACACATCCCTAATTTTCATTTTGATTACCATGGAAACTACAGGTGGAATTTCTCCTCCTCTAACCTTCCTGTAGACTGTCGCGATGATGATGGTAACGTTGGAGAACCCATAGTCTGAGTGCCAACTACATATGGTAGATTTCTTCAGTGTGGTACACCTGGTTCTTCTCTTCGACAAGGATGAGCTAGAGGAGAAGGAGTTCAATGACCCTCCTATTGAATATGTGACAATGAACATGACGCAAGATCCAGTGGTTGTTGCATGAACCTGAATAGGATACGGTAGTTCAACTTTTTATTTGAATTTCTCATAAATATCTCGTATATTGTTAATTTGTTGAAACAAATTTGCTAAAATGGAATGTAAAACTTATTGCCAGCAGTTCATGTAACTGTGTAAATATTGCTATAAATCCATGAAACCTATAGAGGCAGGAGGAGAGTGAGTAAGCTGTTGTAATCTCCATGATTTGAATAATAAGACAACCGATACCTCTGCTTGGTGGACATAGCCCAAAGTTTGGGTGAACCATGAAAAATCTATGTGTTTATGATCTGTGTGATTGAGTTTTCTGCATTTTCAATTACAACACCTTTGCTTTCGCCTTTGCAGTCTGGCTACTTGATGCATGTGACTTATTTCCGCAATAAAAATGGAAGTGTTGGGCCTAAGGACATTAATGAGAAAAAATTATTATGTTTGAGCGTTAACAAGTAGCTTAAAGGGAAAGTTGGGCAGTGTACCGAAAGAGTGAGTATTAATGTGAAATAATTAATTCTGACAATAAAAATGCTAAATATGCTTGATTTAAGTATACTTTTTTTATCATTTAAAAAACTAACACATTTGGATTCTAACGATTCTCACTTCGTATGGAAAATAATTACTTCTATAGATAAAAATGCTAAATATGCCACCCTTAAATCAAGCTTAAACTTTATTTAAGCATATTGTTTTATCATTGAAAAAATTAACAGATTTGAATTCTAACCATTCTCAGTTTGTATGGAAAATTGTGGAAAAATTAAAATATATTATCCATATAGGTGTTCTATCTGCTTGTTCCAATATTTTGTTCCCATGTGATTAATGAACTACATGGATTGTAGGGAAAGGGTGGATATTCTCAGTTTGTATGGAAAATTGTAATATATTATCCATATAGGCGTTCTATCTATTTGTTCCAGTATTTTTTTCCCATCCGATTAATGAACAACATGGATTGTAGGGAAAGGGTGGATTTGTGTAGACAAATCACTATTTGCATGACAATGTTTTAGTCCTCTCCAAAGTTTGCATTCATGGTTGTGATCATTGTTCATTGCATATTGGAAATAAATTTCCAATATTTACTTATTGAGCCTCTTCTTGATTTTAATTCATTAATTTAGTGAGTTAGCATTTGAATGTTATTTTGTTGTTGAGGAAGAGTGTCAAACTTGGATTTTGGGTTGTTAGGTTTTCGAAATCTTTCTCTGTAATCATCAGGTCTGTGAAATCTCTCTCTTTATATATCACAATTATAGCTCTTTATATATTACAATTGTATAATTATAGTTGGTGATTCCCTGAAGTGGTTTATGGATGATATAATTGGTATATAACACTACCAAAGTAAAGTTTCCTCTATTTTAACAACAGAAATCATATTATAATTACTTAAAAGATATTTTTGTTTAAATATCAATTTATTATTAACCTAAATTTATATTTTTCATTTAACTAGACAAGGACGACCTACTACTTTGCAACTATCTTCTTAATTCATTCTTAATACCTACATGCAAGAAAACCTACAAAAAGAGAGACTCGTGGAAAAAAAAAACATAGGCAAAGAAAAGAGGAGGAACACCAAGAAGAGGAGAAAGGGAATAGAAAAGATCTAGATTATTGAAAATCTATAGG
The DNA here is from genome assembly GCA_032191745.1 of Picea mariana. Lineage (NCBI taxonomy): Eukaryota > Viridiplantae > Streptophyta > Pinopsida > Pinales > Pinaceae > Picea > Picea mariana. The sequence continues at coordinate 37,637 of JASDQU010101138.1, read as the reverse complement.
TAAAGAAGAAGGATTTCATAACCTGCACTATTCTATCAACAATATGACAAAATAAGAAGTAAAGAAGATAATACAGAGAAGACAGATAAGGAACAAGAATGTGTAGAGCGCACAATGTATTAAGAGAAAACAACTGACCTAAATAAGCTCAAGCAAATCAAGAAGATCAAGAACCTAACAGGAATCCTAATGACTAGTACAGCTGGCCAGAACAACTACCAGTGTACATCCACTACTATGTTGAGGCTTATAACTAATACTCCCTCTTAAACTCAACATTTGAGGTTTACACCTAACACTCCCTCTGATACTGGGCATTTACAAAGATCAGCCCTCATAAAGCCTAAGTTCTATATTTGGAAATAAAAAATGGATTTACCTAATGGATTTTAACAAAAAGGAATTCAAAAATGCAAATGTTTGTTGGTCTATGTCTCAGCTAAGCTTACAAAACATAACCACAAATCTAGACATCATCGGTGGACTTGAGATGGGTTTCTTCTTTCTCTTCTTCCAAACTCTGTATTATTCTAATCTGGTCATTTTTTTCATTTCGGCATTGATACTGAAGGCTCGGTGCTTTTCTTTTTGTCTTTTTTATTGCAAATTCATATTCAGAATTCGATCAGGTTGCTTATGCCTGTTTTGTTCATCTTCTTCTACAAAAAAGTTTTCTTTGATAGTTTGATGGTGCCACCTATGAAAACTATCATCAATGCCCTTCATAGCTTGGGCTATACAATCAGCGGACTGCTTCCACATTAACTCAGAATAAAATTTGATTTATTCAAAACTCCATTGCATGAAGATGGTTTCAAACTGGTCTTCATTGAAATCCTCATCCATGTCTTTATCTTATTCTTTTGTCTTCTAACCTTCATACTCAAACAACTTGTCAATCTGATATAAACAATTATAACAGGAACCATATTGGTTCTCTTCTTTTTGGTCTTTCTGAGAGCAATTACCATCATTATCATCATAGATTGACTGTTCAATCCATTTCAAATCTGCATCAACACATTATCATTTGCTTCATCTGCTTCATTGGCAGTCATAAGTGTAGTAGCTTGAATGCTACTTTCATCAAACCTTCTTTCAATCACTCCTTCTGCAGTCACCAAATCATCCACTTGGTTTTGAATGCCAAGTAGGCTTCCTCCTCCAAACATCAATTCATCGATTTCATTCTTCTCTTCCATTATTTGAAGGTACTCATCATAAGATAGGTTATCATCATCAAATTCTACTTCAAGATTTCTTACCTCTATTTCAAAGAGGCCAATTTCTGCACAATGTTCATTAAAAATTATTGGTGTTGATCCTTTGTTGTCATCAACAAACACTACCGGAATCATTCCATCAATGTAGACTGTTGTACTGATATCTTCACCATCCGTTTCTGCAATTTTCTCATGCTCTGTTTCACACACATATGCACCTTTTTTCTCTTTTTCCTCTTCCTATGGTAGCTCTGCTTCACACATAGATGCTCCTTCATTCTTTTCCACTGGTAGCTCTGTTTCAAACACATAAGCTTCTTCTAGAGTGGAAACATTCAACAAACTTCTTCTCCCTCTTTCACTGTACTTTGTTTCCAGAATAATCCAAAGTTCTTTCAAAGATGTTTTTTTTGCAACGTTGTGCAACATACTGTCATCCAAGGCTCGTTGGATGATCTGCAATGCTAATGCATCCCTTTCCTGATCATGTAGATTATGATGACAATCTACAAGAAAAAAAAACATTCATTCTAAAAGACCAACATTCACAATTCTTACCATTATATTGTGGTGGTAATGGTAGATTCATGCTCATGCTTCTCAAAATATCATCAATTTTCCTTTGATCTGCTTCCTGTGTGAGCTCGTCAGGTTCAACTGGAACCTCTTCATTTATCTTTGCAAAATATTCTGCCATTTCTTTGTTGTTCTTTTTCCAAATTTGTTTGAGATCTCTTCTAAACTTCCTGAGTCCTCTTTGCTGACCCATGACAATGTTTCTTGTTTTTTATTCACCAATTCGATCACAATTGTGGATCGACTATTCTATCTCATCACACTGATACTGCTTGATATAAAGAGACAGTGAAATTCAAGCTTTAGCCTCTTTTAAAAATTAGATCTACATGAAATGTCTTGTTTCTTGGTATGGATCTTGTTGGATCTGACTATCCGAGTACAAGATCTTTCAAAGTCATACCTCTGAGATGAGTTCTTTATTGACCGAAGCCCTTTCATGGCAGAATTAAGATATCTGATTTTACTCGAGGGCCAAAAAAAAATTAAAGTTCATATTCTCATGTGACCAAGGGCTGAGAACCAGGCGTTCCAGGACTTCGGGCTTGAGGCATTTCTACGCGTGAAGGCCTCAGTTCCTCTGAATAGCCGAATGGTTGAATAATCTAATTGATGCAAAGATCAATGGTCTTCATTGATCGAAGATCAATGACTCACAATCACTTTGGGAGTTCAGGATTCAGAGCCTTCCTCCACTCTTAATCGTAAAACTCACGAAGTGCCAAAGCAATGAACTATAATTAGGGATGTAGATCCAACAATCCTCAGACCTCTACAAACCAACATCCAAGATTTACATCAAAACTCTAGCATTCAAGAGTTTCCATCTGATGACTCGTGCTAACCTCTAAAGTGTCAAATCTTCGAAGTATGAGATCAACCTCCACATGTCCTCTTGATTGGAAAACTACGATTTATGTCTGAATCCTAGGCTTTGGGAGTTCTAAGATGCACAACACCACATTATTCCAAAGTGTTAACTTTCCAAAGTGTCATATCTGTCGCCATGTGTCCTCAACCTTCAATGGTTCAAATAAACTTTGGGATTCAGGCCTTCGGGAGTTCTTGCTTCACTTTTCTGACTTTCCTCCGAAGTGTAGGATCCCCTACCACGTGTACGTTGCGATCAATGGCCTATATTTACTCTGGTTCTTTGGAGCTTCAGGAGTTCTTGACTCAGCATACCTTTATTCTTCTAGAGTGTTGATGTTCTAAACTTCTGGAATGACATTGCGTGTCCACTAAAACCAATGGCTAAGATTCACTTAGGGAAATCATCCCTTCGGCGACTGCAGCTCCTTCACACTCCTTATACCTCTAAAGTGCTCTAGCTCTGAAGTGTGAGATCGCATGACATGTGTCCCTTTTAGCTCCTATGGTCTAGATCTACTTTGCACCTTCAGGACTTTGATAACTTCCTTCTACTATTCCTATCGAACAACGAACTAGTGAAGCATTGATTGGATGCCAAGTGTCCTCCAATCCCATGGTGGAGATTGACTTCAGGATTCGAAACTTTGGAAGATTTCGACACCTTTGCAACCTTTGCACGAAATCACCAAATACGCGAAGTCCGAAAAACTTCAGTGGTTAAACCATGCACACCTTTTATTGATCTGATGATTGTTCTTCCTCTCGTCCATATCTAATAGTTGAAAACCGTTCTCTTATTATGGGTTCTCCTCATCCTTTCTGAGCTTGATTTAATGGATCAGATCAGTTCCTGCAATCGATCTTACATCTGTTGTAGCTTCTCCTTTGTTTCTTCTGCAACTTCCTCCTGAAGCAAGGATCCCATGAATCTTTAAACACTTTGTCTATGGTTTCCTAACTTATCTTAATGAATTCTCTTAGCTTTGTGCTTCTTTTTACCTCTATTATTTGTAAATTAGAGGAAGAGACACTAGAGAACCCTTATAAGCAATGCCATACATGTGCAACCTGTTGCCTTAAAATAAACCCACTCATTCAAAATTTACGTGTTAATTTTTAAGATGTTATAGGTCATGCCTTCTACTATCGTGTATATATTAATGCTCAAAACATAGAAGAGAGACATTGTTGGTTTGTACCTATCATAGTGTTATGGACCTAACCTCCCTAACCCCTCACATAGATAAAATAATATGTTTTCTACGTAATAAAGACTGACATTAGTAAATAAGGCCTATATAATAATGTGAACAAGTATAATAAAATAATACTTAATAGAAGCTTTAGCTTCTATAAACATCTTCCTCTAGCATGATGTTTAGAAGATAGAACTAATATAAATAGAAGTAGAAGGTGTGGGAAAGTTTTGTCTTGAGAATTATTGTAATAGAGCTCTCCTCTGTAGGTTGCCCCCTCGAAGAAGGAAGCGAGCTTGGATTTCTATCAATAAATGTGTCATTGTTGGTGTTGTTACTCTATATATTTTGTTGTTTTGCTGGTATTTGTTGCAATATTTATGTTTATTCTTATTATAATACATTTGGTACCTTAAAAGTGGTATCAAAAAACTTTCCTATGCATAATATTGTGGGAATATTTATTTTATGGAAGAGATGTGTATTCTCGACATATTTAAAGCACAAAGATATGTCATTCAACGCGTAAAATTGTGGTTGGGGAAAAATACATGGAGGAAATAAGATGGTTTCATGAGGTTACTCAAAACAAAAATTTCACCTTGTTAGAAAGCTCTATAACCATTGTTGGTACCCTTTCAAGTAGTATCACATCAGAAAGAATTTGTACACGACCATCATAACCCACGTACCATTAGGTATATCGGGAGTTCCCTAGGTCTCCTGAAACCAACTCTGGATCAGTTGATCGGATGCCTGACTGTTGTAGTGACACTGAGAATAACACTCAGGAAGACACTCTCTAGTACCTGGGTAATGAGGTACTATGACTAAGGGTATGGTCCAGCCTCCTTAATTGGTGCCTTGAGATATTGGGCCAAGTACTATTTTCCGACCCTGCACATGTATCAGTGAGTTATAGCACAGGAAAAACCCTTGTTTATAGGAACCATGAAAACCCTAGCCCTTGGGAATGGAACATAATAGAAAACGAACAAAAGGGATATCTTGTCACGCAACCATGCTTGCCTCGTGTATTTTAGTTGCAAAATTCCTACACAATTTTTACTGCTAACAATTTGGGAATTTCATCACTACATTATTATGCAGGTCGAAGTATAACTCCGCATGAGTATAAAAAGAAGTATAGTTGTCTCGTCGACACCCTTATTCAATAACTATCCCATCGGATTCCTCTCTTTTCCATGTTGACCATAGTACTTATCATTTTTAATCCTTTTTTCTCTCATGGACCCAACCCCCTTACTGACACCCTTATTTTCAACTTATCCCATTGGCTTCCTCTTGTTGCCATGATCAGGGTGTTATATATCAATGATCATAGTTATCTCAATGGACCCACTCCCACTCCTAGGAACCCCCACTTATGAAATGGCCACCAGGTGAAACCAAGACCTACAAGTCGAAACCAAACAAAAGAAAGAGAACATCTAGAAACTCACTTATAACATTACTTTTGTCAATTGCAAATTTGAAATATTTGAGTACCAACTCAAGAACGAATTTCACTCCATCAATAAAAAATTCATGGGAGAATTTGAATCCATCAAATACACTTGCCACCAATTGTTGAACCGATCTCAGGGCCCTGCCTTCTCTAACCAACCATCACACTAAGATAGTGTTGAGTCCTCCAATACTATGTCCTTTGATTCCAACTCATTTCATTGTGACACCCATCGTCCCAGAGTTGAGGTTAATAAATTTGATGCATTAGATGCCACTAGTTGGCTTAGCCAAATGGAACATTATTTTTCTTTGCATCACATTACTGATGAGTTTACCAAAATTCATTATAGTGTTCTTGTAATACCTTGGTCTTGCGTCTCCATATTAAATAATGTATTTTGTTTAATTTGTAAAAGGTTGGAGCACCCAAACAATTAAAAGAGGTCAAAGTGCCTAGTGTTAGTCTCCAGTTTTGACTATATTTTTGCCTATATCATGTCAAATATACCCCCATTTTCATATCTAGTATCATTTCTTTCTGGCCTTACCATGACACATTTGACATCCTTTTACAACTAAATGGGGCTATTCAAGGTATTCCTATGATTCAAGTTATTTTTAATGTATTTTGATATTTTAAACTAATGTTGATACTAACATGACATGAGTTAGGTATTGTTCCTTTGAAACAGAACTTATCAGTACCAGGTATCGGCTCGCACTTAGTGGAGATGCCAAAGAAGATGCAAAAGACTCGCACGACATGGCCATAGTGGATTGATAGTCCGATTCATATAATTGATTGAGTCAAAACTCAATATGCTGACTCAGGGCGAGATTGCAGAACTGTTTTATTAGAATGATTTATGATCCACACTTCTTGACATTGCGTGTCATGAAGCTGTAAAGTTCGTTTTAACTGACTATGAGTCATTTTCGGATCTAAGATCCATTTAGATTAATGCACCTATGTTTAAAACTATTTTGGGAAGGATCTATGAAAACTGGGATTGCTCTCAAGAAACATTGGTTACAATATGCTATGTGATATGATTTCTAATAATACAATTTGCTATGCATTATGTTATTCGTTGTTAAATGATTTGAGTTGTTTTATGAATTATGGAGCGTGAAGTATGAAACAATTTTTGCATGGAATAATCTGAGTAGCTCTGGTTTCGTTTTAGGGCGATTGCACCTCTTGGTTGGGCCCGCCAATAGGTTCAATTCACTTTCTCTTTTTCATAGTAGAGTTAGTTTATTTTTAGTTTTAGAATCTACATGTAAGTTAGTTTTGAGCTTGGAATTACTCTCTTAAATTCTTGCTTAGCCATTCTTCGGTTAGATCATTTTTAGTTTGACATTATCTCATAGATTGATGAATGTTGAATGTGTTATTTATCCCTATAGAATTTGAAGAATAAACCCAGTGCTTAACCTAGATTTGCTTTGTTTTTAGTTTTTAGTTTGATCATGATTTAGAGAGAATTCAAGTTTAGATTTACTCTGTTCTGTTAGCATAGGTAGCTTATAGTTGGATTAAAGGAAGCTTCCAGTACCTGTAGGATAAAATAGGACATTTATTTGTTTCACCTGTGTTAGATTTAGAACTATTTTTTATGGTTACATTAAAAGGTTTTTAAAATGATATCTCTTTTATGGTTTAGATAGATATCATGATGATTAGATGTTTAATCTAATGGAAGATAGTCTTGGGAGATTACATCAGATTAGAAATAGAAGTACCTATACTTAAACTCAGAACTGTTTCCATTTGATGAATTAGACAAGAGATGATTAGTTTCAAGATAATCATCAGGGTTCAATTTCTAAGAGTAAGTTTGTGTTTTCTTCTCAGAATAACCTTTAGATAGGAATTAGAATCTTACTAGCACATATAGTGTAGTAGCTCTAAGTTCACTTACCCTGGTTTGGAAATTCAGTGTTTTCAGGTAATTAAAAATCTTTAATATAACAGCCTGACATTTTTGGCACCATTGTCGGGGAGTTATTTAGAAGGTAAGTTAGAAAATTGTTTTGGTTATTTTCTTAAAATGTATTTGGTTTGGTGTGGTATGTTAGTAGGTTTATGAAAGAGGAGCTGTGAAATGAAGGGTGAGAACCGACATATCTGTTATCACAGGTTCCTCTGAAACTCAATCTTAGTTTTTCTTTCATCTAGTATGCTTTCATGAGAAATAGAGATCATAGAGGTAGATTTAGGGGAAACAAAAAACAACAAAAAGAAGAAACCTCCACCCAAAAAGCAATAGAAACTGAGACTGGAACTCTGGCTGAGGAAACCATAGAGCAAAACATAGAACCAGGAAACACCACATACCAAGAAATTCAAATTCCTGGTGATCTAAACTTGGTTGACATAGTTAATCCAGAAGAAGTGAAAGCTATTCTCAGGAACCCTGACACTATAGTTTCACAAATAAAAACTGCATCTGTTGAATCGAAGGTAATAAGATCCTCAAAAGACCCAATAGGAAATAGCAATTCTGTCAAAAAGAATCCAGAGAGGTGGGATTTCACACCCTCACCAAAGAAAGATCAGATTGCAGACAGAAAGAGGGAGAGAATTGGATAGAAGATAATGAGGAGAAATTCATGTTGAAAATGAAGAAGAAGAACAAGTAGAGACTGAGATAAGACAAGAAACCACCTTTGGGTTTCTTATTTTGGATTTGGTCCAGAATGTCAATATGAAAAATATCCCACCTTCGGCACTACCAACCTTTTATGGGAAAAGTAGTGAAGACCCAGATGCCTTTCTTTTTGAGTTTTACATCCTGTGCAAGAGTTATAACTATCTCCAGGATGCACATAAACTGAAGTTGTTTCATGCTACCCTAAAAGATTTTGCATTACGTTGGTTCATGAGTTTAGGAGAATACAACATTAGATCTTGGGAAGATATGAAGGAATTTTTTTTAAAGAAGTACTAGGACTATTGTAGACCCAAGGATTCTTGAAATGATATTTTTAAAATGCAACACCAAGATGAAGAGAGCCTTGAAGATTTCGTAGAAAGATTTACATATACTCTTCAAAAAGCCAAATATAATGATCTCCAAGATGAAGCAATCAAGACTCTTTTCTTAAAAGGGGTTTTAGATGAATATATTGACACTCTCAATTTAATGGCTTCAGGAGACATTTATGAAAAAGACTTTGAAGCAATCAATGAACTATGTAGAACTTACTCGAGAAGTAGGGGGAAAACTGCAAAAAGTGTGAGAGGACCTGTCAACAAAAACACCAAAGTACCCACATCTGGTGGAGTTACTAGAATTGAATTGGGAAACCTTTTGGAAAATTTTAAAACAAACATTTTAGGAACAATTGGCTCTCAATTAGACACTCTGAAGATTAAGAGAAAGAAGGAAGAGGAAAACCCTGTATTAAGCATATTCTGCCCAAAAATGAAGAAAAAGGCATCCTTTATGAGAATGTCCTTTGGACAATGTTTCTATATGTGAAATATGTACTGAAAATCATAAAACAAAAGATTGTCCATCCTTACCAGGATTGCAAGCTATATTCAAGGAAGGGGAAGCTCCAGGGACTCCATCTACACCTAAGATGCCTTGGCAACCTAGGAACTCAAATATGTATCAAGAACCATCCCCACAACCTTCCGGCTACTACCCACCCTTCTCTCAACAACAACAACAACATCCATGGAACTGGCCAAATTGGCCTCTACAAAATGTCCCTGCTCAACCTTGGTACCAGGGATGGAAAGAACATAATTTTGGAAATAACCAACATCAGCATGCGGTACCAATTCCCTAGAATCCATGTACTCAATATCCTCCAAACATACATTAGATATTGCCTGGTTTTACTCCACCTCCTTTACCACTAGTTCAACAAACTCCTCAGCAGCCTCAGAATCCACCTCGCCCCACCATATTACCCGCTCAACCCATTCCAAATCCTAACAATAGACCACCTCTGCCACTCCATAGTGTTGATTTTAAAAATTACCCAGCTTACACCATAAACCCCATTTCCATACAAGAAATACAGTTGAGATCTGGAAAAACTTTAAATAAAACTCAGCCTGTAACAAGAACAACACCAAAGGTAATTATCCAAGAACATGAAGAAGAACCTATAGATGATTTATCAAATGGGGCATCTTTGAAAGATGTTATCATTCCAAAGAATAAAATATCTGAATCACAACGTAACATAAAAAATTAGGTTCCCCAAACACCTCCTTTTCCTGAAAGGTTGCTCATTGAAAAACAAATTGTTCAATTTGGGTTTGACATCATGAATAAACTAAGAAATGTCTGTGTTAAGATTCCATTGTTACAAGAGATCAGAGATGTTCCCATCTACACCAAAACCATCATATAACTCTACATTAAGAAACCAGGTCAGAAACAGAAAGATCCACCCACGATACACCTAGTAGGCCAGTCATCGAATTGTATTTTTGAAGCGCCTAAAATTGTGAAGTATGCCAACCTAGGGAACCCAATAGTTTCAGTTACTATCAACAATGTTTTTATTGGTAATACTTTAGTCGATCTAGGTGCAAGCATTAACATAATGACTATCATTACAGTTGAACTATTGCAACTAAGTCAATTCCTTCTGCCTACCCCTATAGTTCTTGAACTTGCTGAAAGAACAACTATAAAACCTGCTAGGGTCCTCGATGACATTCTTGTTACATTATCTTTGTGGGAATATCCCGTCGACTTCATGATTATTCATTCAAAGGACCCCATGAAAGGCCATCCAATCATTCTAGGGAGACCTTGGTTGGCCATGGCCAATGCCTTCATAGGATGTCGTGGTGGGGATATGTTCATCTCAAATGGCATTTCTTCACAGAAACTTACTCTTTTTCCACCTGCTCAACCGGTTACAGAAGAATTATGGTGGCTAAAATGTCCCTATCATGAGAATGATGAGGGAGAATCTTTATTCTCTGTTGATGAATTTCACACACTACAAGAACCTACAGGGGATGATATTTTAAGCCAATTTCTTTCTATGACAGAAAATGTTGAGTTCCCACAAACATATTTTCAATACGATCAAATTTTCAGAGAGGAATTTCAAGAACAAAGTAAGTTATTTTCCTCATTTTCAGCATCTATGGTTTTCACCATTGATGAGCATCCAGGGTCATATACCATTCCAGTAGAACTTAGCCCAGGAAAATGTCTATACATCAACTCTGAATTAAGTCTTAGCCAACAGGAACAATTAAAAAATCTTTTGAAAGAACAATCAGGGGAATTTGCATGGGAGTACACTGATATGAGAGGAGTGCATCCTGACACCTGCATTCACCACATATATATCCAACCAGGGATAACCCCAGTAAGACAACCACGAAGACATATGAATCCAATCCTAAAAGATTTTGTGAAAGAAGAGTTACAAAAATTATTAAACATTGGATTCATTTATCCAATTTCTGACAGCAAATGGGTTTCACCTCTTGTTGTGGTACCTAAGAAAATGACAGGGAAATGGAGAATGTGTGTAGACTTTAGGGAGTTGAACAAGGAAACCCTGAAGGACTACTTTCCCTTGCCCTTTATAGATCAGGTTTTGGATACCTTGGCTAGAAAAAGATACTTTTCCTTTCTCGATGGATATAGTGGATACAATCATATTCAAATTGCTCCTAAAGACCAGGGAAAAACAACATTTACATGTCCTTGGGGCACTTATGCTTATAAAGTGATACCTTTTGGACTATGCAATGCTCCTGCTACATTTCAGAGAGCAGTCCTTGGGATATTTGCTGACTTAATTCATGATTGTGTGGAAGTATACATGGACGATTTTACTATTTATGGTAACACTTTCGAAGAAGCCTTAAGTAATCTTGAGAAAGTCTTGATTCGCCATCAATAATCAAATTTATCCCTTAGTCACAAAAAATGTAAAATGCTATTAACTGAGGGAATAATGTTGGGTCATCATTTGTCTGCAGAAGGAATTAAAGTTGATCCAGCCAAAATTGAAGTGATAGTTAAAATTTCCCCTCCGAAAACCCAAAAAGATGTGTGAGGTTTTTTGGGACATGCTGGATATTATCGTCGATTTATTGAAAAATTTACAAAGATAGCCAACCCCATGTTTAAACTGTTAGCAAAAGATGCAGAATTTTGTTGGGATAACAATTGTCAGAATGATTTTGAGAATTTGAAAGAAAAATTGTCCATGGCACCTATTCTAAGAGGACCAAATTGGTCTCTTCCTTTCCATATTTCAACTGATGCCTCAGAAACTGCTTTAGGTGGAGTTCTTGAAAAAAAAGAAAACCAACAAAACTACGCAATTTACTTCACTAGCAAAAACCTTACTCCCCCTGAATTGAACTACACTGTAACAGAGAAGGAATTTTTAGCAGTAGTTCATGCCATTAAAAAATTTCATCATTACATCACTAGATATGAGGTTTTTGTACATACAGACCATTTTGCTATCAGATTTTTGATGAACAAACCCGTTACTACTGGAAGAATCACATGATGGCTTTTGATACTTCAAGAATTTAACATCACTATAGTTGATCGGCCAAGAAAAGAAAATGTAGTTGCGGATTTTCTTTCTCGTATTCCTCAAGATAGTACTGACATTCTAGGGAATGATAATTTCCCTGATGAACATCTGTTTGCAGTAACTGTTAAGACCCCTTGGTTTGTAGATACAACAAATTACTTAGCTACAAGAAGACTGCCAGCTCATTTTTCACCACCATAAAAGAAAAGAATTGTTCAGCGAAGTACTTACTACTCTTGGGTAGAAAGTGATCTTTTCTATACAAGTCCTAATATGATCATTAGGAGATGTGTTCGAGAAGACAAGATTCCCGATATCCTTCAGGCCTATCATGATGGGAAATGTGGAGGACATTTCTCTGATAAGAGAATGACATATAAAGTCTTACAATCAGGATACTATTGGCCAACACCGTTTAAGGATGAAACAAAATATGTGAGAAGCTACGATATTTGTCAGAGGATGGGAGGACCTACCATAACAGACCAGATGCCCTTATAACTACAGGTTGTGATTGAACCATTTGATAAATGGGCACTTGATTTTGTAGGACCAATTTCCCCAATGTTGAGGAAGAAGAAGTACATCTTGGTTTGTACAGATTTTGTGACCAAGTGGGTAGAGGCCAAATCCTTATATCAAGCAACTTAGAAATTAGTGGTTGAATTTAATTATGAAGATATATTTACCTGCTTCGATGTTCCATGAGAGATTTTTATTGATCAACATGCCCAATTTACTTCTAAGTTGATGAAAGAACTCACAGATAAATACGGGATAAAACACTGTAAATCTTCCCCATACCATCCATAAGCCAATGGGCAAGTGGAATCCATGAATAAAGTTCTAGAAGATATTATGACCAAGACAATACATTTACATCACAAAGATTGGGCGGATAGGCTTCCAGAGGCTATATGGGCATACCAGACTATGTGGAGAAATACCACTGGTCATACCCCTTATGAATTGGTATTTGGCAAGCAAATTCTCCTTCCCATAGAATTTCAGATTCATACCTTCCACCTAGTAGTTGGGGTTGAATTTGGATGAGGCACAGAAATAGAGAGTCATGCAACTAAATGAATTGGGAGAAATTAGGCAAGATGCTCTTCAAAGAACTATCCTTGTACAAAATCAACGTGGCAAATGGCATGATAAATACATTAAGAAAAAGCATTTTCAACCAGGGGATTGGGCATTTCTTTTTGATTCCAAATACAAAACTTTCAAAGGAAAACTTACGACAAGATGGTTGGGACCTTATGAAGTGGAAAATGTTTTTGATAATGGATCTGTCAGAATCAAGACCATATATGACTCTCAATATCCCTTTGTAGTAAATGGACATCGATTAAAAGTGTATAACAAACCCTTGTCAAGAGATGATTTTCTACAGGAAATTGCTAAACAACCAGAAATAAAGACAGTAGGAGAAGAGTCTTCTCCTCCTGCTAATCCTTGATCATTTTTGTTGTTTTAAGATTTTGTAAATAATAAAATTTTAACAGAAAAAAAAAAATCAAATAAAAAATATATATATATAAAAAAAAACATTTCTTTTTGGATATGTTGACATATTGTTTTCAGTTTTACAGGCTTTTCAAAGCAAGTATAGAATTGAACTTCATCACTCTTTCGCAACAGGTAAGAAGGTAAGATCATTTTATTTTATGAAATTTTCTTATCAATCTGAACTGTCTTGTTTTGAAATTAATAAATTTGAGCTTGCTTGTTCCCTTTGAATTGCTCGTTAAAGTATGAAAGGGGCATTTATCAGGGATAGGATTATTCTTTACTACGCCTGATGAATTATGATGGGAAAGAAACCCCCCTAGAGTTTTCTTTTAGCATTTTCTTAGACTCTCAAAACATGAGAAAGCAATGAGCATATACTAACTTGGGCTCATAAAATCCACAAGTAAGTGATTACTTTTCCAAAAGTTATTCTCTGCAAGATTTCTATCTTCATTTGCGTTGGATATGTGGAATATGTTAAGGTCCACCTTCCAACAAGTCTGACTCCATCGACACCAACACCTTATCTGGAGTAGACATTAGAGACTACTTAGTACCCTGGAATCTGCATGCCTCAATGGAAGATTTCCTCGCTAACAACCATGGGAATACATCAATGTCTATTGGTTGATAGATCCTATAGGTGACTCGACACCAAGACCTTTATTCGTACCTATTAGGATGTACTATAGGTACCTTGAGGCCCATTAACATCATTGGTTGGTCATCTCGCATTGGTTAACGACATTCATTAATGGTCGGTAATCCAATGATTTCTTTTTGTGTTTGACTCTAGAACATTTATTCACACAAATAAGAATTGTACCATGGGTTAAAGCTTTGGAGCTGTTGAAGACATAATTTTAATTGATCCCTTTCAGGAAGGAACAAAAGACAGGTTCAGGGATAGCCATCAGATAATTTGCTTTCATAAATAGGAAGTCTTTTTCTCAGCAAGTTATTATTGGTTCATGTTTCTCTGCAGATTTTGGATTATTTCATCAGTACTAGTCAGTGTCGGACAGAATCCATCAGCTACAGTGGTTTTCAAAAATACAAATTCAAATTACAATTTTAACGCTCTCTAGACTCAGACTTGACTTCAAAGATCTCTACAATAAGAAATGCATAACAAGGGAGTAGGTAATCTAATTCAGGTACGCTTAGTTTCATGTTGGTTTAATGTATTAAATTACATATTAATAATTTGAACTAGGAATGCCTCGATACTCCATAACATTTCATTAACCCTATACCTTGTACCTAATAAACCAATCCTTCTTGACATTTCATATCATGGGAAATACACTGCATTATCTTGGCTGAATTCGACACGATTCATATGTAATAATATTTTGCAAACGTGTATGACCATCATCATTTCCTTACATGCTATCAATCCTCAGAACATTTCAAACGTTCTTCTATAATTCCTCTCATGACTATTTCACACATCATACTCTATTCCTCTGTTGCCCTCATCTAATTCCGTTGCTCACCTGTGGACCTTTCGTGTGATACCGAGTGAAATTATGGTGGCAAATCGTCATGAACCTGAGACTTATGCAGATTTGGAGGCTCTTCCTGAGTATGAAGCCACCAAACACATTTTTTAAAAAGCTGGATGGGAGCCTTTCTTCAAGAAATTTGATGGGTATGATGATTCGGTTACACTTCAGTTCACTCTGCGTTTTCATGGTGGACTAGCTAAAGTGGGCGAGCTAGAGTTTGAAGTCACTGAAAAATTCATTTCTGAAGAAATTCAATTACCCAGCACTGGTCAGAAATGAACGAAGGGCCAGCACGTCGACAAGAAGCTTTGCATGTAGCTCCTGCAACCACAGTATCGGAAATTAAAATGGTCAGAGGGCACATCAATGTCGTGGTTAGAACCAAAATGGGCTCAGTTGCTATCCATACTCCAACGCTACCTCACTTGCGAAGGACGGTACATGATCATGTTTCCATGTCATGCTCGACTCCTGCTACATTCCAAGGGTAACCATTTGATGAACATCCCCTATTTTCTACTGAAGAGTTTGAAGAAAATGGAAGAACAATTCCGCAAAGCCAAAGATTTTAGAGGTAGCTTGTTTCATTTTGGTCTTGTCAAAATTCTGGTTAAGTCTGTGTTATCCCACAAACAAGAAACTTGGGATGTGTTCGTTGTAAGAACCCTAGCTTCTGACAAATCTAGAGATAAAAATATTAAGTCCGCTCCTCAATAGAAGAAGTCGAACTCGAAGAAAAAGGGTGTTAAGACCCTGACCAAAATCTGTGATGACCCTAAGAATACACCAGATTTCACAATTGAGGACAGTGATGATAATCCTGGTACAGAACATTTGTTTGATTTCCATGGTTCTTATTGTGTGGAAACTAACCATGAAAGAGTGGAAAACACTATTCCTACAGAGGCGAATGTTGAAATTCTGATTTCTCCTCCAACTGCTACAAATATTATTGATGTGGAACAAATTGAAGAGTTAATTGACAAACTTAGGAGAAACCCAAAATGAAAATGCACACACACACTATCAGATATGGATAACTCTGTGCCTAGTTACCCACCACAGGAAAGATTAAAAAGTATGGATGATCATGAGGAGGCTCCAGAGTCTTCTGAGATGACATGGACTCTCTCCCAATTGATTCAAAAAGTTCGTAAAGTCAATCAACAAGCTAATGCGCCCAAATAAATTGAGCAGGATAACCCTGTTTAGGTGTATAAGGAGTTCACTCATGAACTCAGTCCAGTTGATAACCCTGATCAAGTGTATGACGAGTTTACTCCTGAACCCAGTCCAATCGACAACCCTGATCAAGTGTATGACGAGTTTACTCCTGAACCTAGTCCAGTCGACACCCATGATCAAAGACCATATGAGTTCACTCATGCATCCAACCCTCAAACACAACAAGGAAATGGTAAAACATTTGAAACTTACTGTGAAATCTCTTCCAGTAGATCCTTGAGACAAATGGTAGCCAGATTAGAAAGCAGGAATCACAGGATAAAAGAGAAGTTACATGAATACACCATACTGGATCGGCACATCAAAACAGAAAATGAACTTATGAAACTCAGGCAAGCTCATTTCTCATCAAAGATTGAACGATTAAAACGAAAAAACAAAGGTCTTTTTCAGAAGAATAGGAGACTGCAGAAGATTGCCAGGAAACACATCATCATTAATCGAGTTCTTAAGAAGGAAATCAGAAGCATGAAGAAACATGAGAAATTGCAAATGTTGGTTGCAGCTGCTGCAACACTCTGATGAATCTCAGTTTTTGACTTTTTGTTCTCTGAGGACAGGCAAAGACTTCAGCTTGGGGGAATGTTCGTCTCCAGTTTTGACTATATTTTTGCCTATATCATGTCAAATATACCCCCATATTCATATCTAGTATCATTTCCTTCTGGTCTTACCATCACACATTTGACATCCTTTTACAACTAAATGGGGCTATTCAAGGTATTCCTATTATTCAAGTTATTTTTAATGTATTTTGATATTTTAAACTAATGTTGATACTAACGTGACATGAGTTAGGTACTGTTCCTTTGAAACAGAACTTATCAGTACGAGGTATTGGCTCGCACTTAGTGGAGATGCCAAAGAAGATGCCAAAGACTTGCACGACATGGCCAGAGTGGATTGATAGTCTGATTCATATAATTGATTGAGTCATAACTCAATATGCTGACTCAGGGCGAGATTGTAGAACTGTTTTATTAGAATGCTTTATGATCCACACTTCTTGACACTGTGTGTCATGAAGCTGTGAAGTTTGTTTTAACTGACTATGAGTCATTTCTTGATCTAAGATCTGTTTAGATTAATGCACCTATGTTTAAAACTATTTTCGGAAGGACCTATAAAAACTAGGATTGCTCTCAAGAAACATTGGTTACAATATGCTATGTGATACGATTTCTGATAATACAATTTGCTATGTGTTATGTTATTCGTTGTTAAATGATTTGAGTTGTTTTATGAATTATGGAGCGTGATGTATGAAACAATTTTTTCATGGAATAATATGAGTAGCTCTAGTTTCAGTTTAGGGCGATTGCACCTCTTGGTTGGGCCCGCCAACAGGTTCAATTCACTGTCTCTATTCCACAGTAGAGTTAGTTTATTTTTAGTTTTAGAATCTGCATGTAAGTTAGTTTTGAGCATGGAATTAATCTGCTAAATTCTTGCTTAGCCATTCTTCGGTTAGATCATTTTCAGTTTGATAGTATCTCATAGATTGATGAATGTTGAATGCGTTATTTATCCCTGTTGAATTTGAAGAATAAACCAAGTGCTTAACCTAGATTTGCTTTGTTTTTAGTTTTTAGTTTGATCATGATTTAGAGAGAATGCGAGTTTAGATTTACTCTGTTCTATTAGGATAGCTAGCTTATAGTCGGATTAAAGGAAGCTTCCAATACCTGTAGGATAAAATATGACATTTATTTGTTTCACCTGTGTTAGATTTAGAACTGTTTTTTATGCTTAGATTAAAAGGTTTTTAAAATGATCTCTCTTTTATGGTTTAGATAGATATGATGATGATTAGATGTTTAAGCTAATGGTAGATAGTCTTGGGAGATTACATCAGATTAGAAATAGAAGTATCTATACTTAAACTCAGAACTGTTTCCATTTGATGAATTAGACAAGAGATGACTAGTTTCAAGATAATCATTAGGGTTCAGCTTCTAAGAGTAAGTTTTTGTTTTCTTCTCAGAATAACCTTTAGATAGGAATTATAATCTTACCAGCACATATAGTGTATCAGCTCTAAGTTTACTTACCCTGGTTTGACAATTCAGTGTTTTCAGGTAATTAAAAATCTTTAATATAACAGCCTGACACCTAGGAAATCTAATTCTTTGATCACTATTAATAACTCCACAAAAGGTATAGGGGGTTACAATTCCTCAAGAGAGGGGGCTTACAGAGATAATTCTTTTTATTATATTTTATTACCCAAAATTCTTTTAATTGAGAGAGGTGGCTACATGAGCTTCTTAGGGAAGGCCATGTGGATCTTGATTTCGATGTAAATATATATAACCATATCTTGGTTGTTTGGGGGTTCACACTTTTCATTTTTTTCACCCTTTTATTCATTGTTTCTCATTTATCATTCCTCAGTCATTCTTGTTTTTGGATTGGGACATGGGGGTGAATTGTTGAGGAAGAAGCCATTATTTGTTGGTTGTAGTAATAACTAGTGTATTTCATCCATGAATTAATGTATGAATTCTTGATATGCATTGACATATGTTAATTTTTGTTCACAGTTGTGAATCCTAAGAGTTCTAGCATGGAGATTCTTGATGATGGTAGACCCCATCCAAATCCCACTTACAGGGTTCTCGAACAAAAATTTCTTAAAGTGAATAAACTCTCGCTATCCCTTGCATCAAATTCAACTATATGTTTAGTCCAGTCCTAGTTCGTTGATAAGCAATTCAAACTAGAAGCATTAGACTAAGCGCTCTTCATTAGTTTATTTCATATGGCCAAAGTCTATGACCAAGAAATACTTTGTGGGGGTTTGAGTCCTAGACTCATATATCAAGGAAAGGGGGTACTGCAATAAACCACATGCTAACACGTGTTTTTTGTTTCCTATCATGTGATTAAATTGTAGGGAGGTGCATCATTACTAAACCTCTCGCTATTTTATTGTGTACAATTTGACGAGGATTGTTGATCTTGTTTATCAACGAACAGTTGGATCTTCTCTCAAGGCGAAGTTCTAATACAATGATGGTCTTCGATCTATGCCATGGTCTAATCTTTATTGTCCATATTCTTGAAACTATTGCAATTTTTTCTTGATGTGGGCCACACTGAAATTAAGTCGTGAAGCCATGTTGTCCAATCTATTGAGGACATGTGTATCAGACTTGATCAAATTCCAAACTAAGGGAAGTTTTCGAGAGGAAATGCTTGAAAGGATATGGTTCGTCGATCCTATTCTCTAGATCAATATTGACCGTCCACACCAACAAAAGATAACCACATAAATTTAAACATGGTTTCAGATTGGTTTATATTAATCCTCTACACATGATTTGTCCTCCTGCAAACATAAATTTGATGTGGAATTTAAATTCTTTAAAAGTTGTGATCAAATCTTAATTATGAACACATAGAGTAACTTACAGAGGCATATGAAAATCAAAGAATTTATCATTCATTAGATTTGCAAAGCAATAGACGATTACAACAATATAGTTATTTTCCTTTCGGTCTCTTGGACCTTTACAACCCACACTCTCATGCACCCTATCTCCAAATGTTCTCTCTAACCCCTGAAATAAATCTTGATCTATCTCAACAAATGTCTAAACCAGAGATTTTTTTCTAAGGTTTAGCAAAAAATTTAACAACTAACACAACAACTCGACAACTAGCAAACAAACTCAACAAAAATGTCTTGTACAGACATTTTATAATTATTACAAATATAATAAAATAGATTAGGGAACCAGCGCCCTTGGTAAATGTTAATGACCCTTGGGGTCAATATTGAAATTTATTTCCAGATGATCCAACATCACTTGACGAGATGCATTGGATACATGGAAAGAAGTGGACAACCTAAGGGACTATGTCACAGTGAAATGGGTTCAATGTATTTGGGTGGTTCAAGATGGAGAAAAGAGAGTTGGTGTACTTTGTATAGTTGTGTGTTGAGAAACATGTGAGAGCTTAAGTGTTGACTAGTTTGGGACGATGCGTTTTGTCCAGGAACCCATCCTTATGGATTGATAGC
Source organism: Picea mariana (assembly GCA_032191745.1). NCBI lineage: Eukaryota > Viridiplantae > Streptophyta > Pinopsida > Pinales > Pinaceae > Picea > Picea mariana. The sequence continues at coordinate 17,449 of JASDQU010101138.1, read as the reverse complement.
CTTGGATTAGGGGTGACATTGCTTTTGAGACTTGGAACAACAATGACTATGTTTTGGTGGATCATCCTCGGTCTGTAGTCAGTTAGTGATTGAATTCATTTAAGATAAGTTATCTATGTCATGGTTTCCGTTACTTGAATATTTATTTTGGTTGTGTATTAATCATTATCTCTGAAATTATTATTTACAATATGAATGTTTGTTTCTTATTATTGTGGATGGAATAATTTTCATTTATTTTATGTTGTAACATGAATCTTGATTACTACATGTGAGTCTTTCATGCTTCTTTATTAATTAGATGTTATCAAAATTTTGAAATTAGTTTTGAAGTGCATTTTGAAGTAACCTGACCATCTTGTGGGTGGTTGGGTGCCAAATGACATCTGATATCATCAATGGACGATGGATCGTGGATGGATGAGTTTGGAGAAGTGTTGAAATTTGGCCAAATGACATATGATATCATCGATGTACGATGGATCAAGGATCATTGAGTTTGGTGAAGTGTTGAAATTCATCCAAATGACATATCAGATCGTTGATAGCCAATGGATTGGGGGTCAATGAGTTTGGAGAAGTGTTGAAATTCAACCAAATGACATCTGAGATCATTGATGGTCGATGGCCGATGGATCAAAGATCAATATATTAAGTGGGAATTTCATATTCTTCCAAGAGAATTTTGTATTCATTGAGGGAGGAAGGTCTACTTTTATGGATTCTTCAAATTATAGTAGTTGTATTCATTGAGGGAGGTCTACTTATATGGATGTAGATGAAGGAAAAATTCATCCACTTCTTCAAAATGGTGTTTATTGATATGTTGATTGGCCTATTTCTTCCTTTAATTCTAAGACATGACCTGATTATCTTTGAGAGTGTAGAGAATGTTGGCCCAATATGTAAGTTTTTTTTCAACCTCTTATAGATTGGAGACACTTGATAAGTAAGATAATATAGATGGGGCATATTTTCGATAGATGCCTCAAAGGGGGTCATGTGAGTGGGACCATGATAATTTCTATTATACCACCATTCTAATAGGGGTGACCACTAAACCCATTGGGACTATCATTTGGAAGTAAACAACCTCAAATATTCTTCCAAACACTTGTTGACATCTTCATCGAGACCATCATTCTAGGGGTGATAGGTGGTGCTAAGATGCAATTGAGTTCCATGGAGCCTCAACAATTCTTTCCAAAAGTTGCTAGTGAAAGTGGGATCACAGTCTGTGACAAGAGATTGTGGAATACCTTGTAGTTTGAATATTTTATCCATGAATACTTGAGAGACAATGCAAGGTTTAAAGGGGTGTTGGACGAAAAAAAATGAGCATATTTGGTAAGGAAATAAACCATAATAATTATGATATATTTATTTCCAAATTTGGGTAAACGTACAATGAAATCCATAGAAATGTTTTTCCATGCAGTTGGTGGGATAGGTAAAGGTTGTACTTCACCTAGAGTTTTCATTTTTTCTCCTTTTTGTCATTGGCAAAGATTTCATTTAGTGACAAAAGTGAAAATTTAATTCTTCATGCCTTCCTAGAAGAAGGAACATTTTATTTGTTCATATGATTTATGAAATCTAGAACGATCTTCTATTGGTGATGCATGTAGTTCATATAGAAAGATTGATTTAACATTGGACAAGTTGATCAAATACATACACCGTTTATGGTGGAATTCATCATTTTGTTCAGTGTAACCTAGAGATACATGAGAATCATGTTGAAGTTGTTGGATCAGGTTGGAAATATTGGGTTCTATGAACTATTCATTGCATACTTCATTCACCCAATAAACTAAAATGAAGGAGAGTGAAAAGATGGATCCTTCCTCTCCATATTTTCTAGAGAGACAATCAACTACCACACTTGTTTCCCTTCTTATAAATGATCTCATAATAATAGCCTAACATTTTAGTAACCCATATCTATTTTTCATGGGATGAAATCCTTTTTTCCAAAAAAATATTTGAGGTTGCAATGATCATTTTTAATCTATAAATTTTTCCGAATAAAATAGGGATTCCATATATCCAAATTGTACAAAATGGCCAACATTTCTTTTTCATAGGTGGATATTTTCCCAGGTCTTTCTCACAAAAATATTTACTAGTATAGGTCAATGGTATGCCTTCTTGCATGATAATTGCACCTATGCCTTTTCCCGAGGCATCACATTTCAAACAAAAATCTTAGTCAAGTTAGGAAGAGAAAGTACTAGGGTTGTACACATAAAATCCTTCAAATCCTAGAAGTCTTGATCTATAGTTGCACTCCAACTGAAAACATTTTTCTTAAGGTACCAAGGGAATTAACAATTTTTCCATAATTCTAGATGCAATTTATATAGTACGTTACTAAACCAATGAAACCTTATAAACGTTTAAGAGTGATATGATGGGGCCAATCCTTCATTACTTCAATTTTCTTTGGGTCCACTCATACACAATCCTTACTAAAAATATGACCAAAATATTCTTCTTTGCAGATGCAAAAGGAACATTTGGACCTTTTGAGAAAGAGTTCATGATGATAAAGTGGTTTTAAAACCTTATAAAATTCGTAAGATGGGCCTACAATTTTTTACTATAGATTGGGATGTCATCAAAAAACTCAAGGACAAAATGATGTACAAAGGGTTGAAATATGTGATTCACGAGACTTTGGAAGTTGGATGGTGCATTACAAAGAACAAACAACATCACTAAGAACTCATAATGGCCTTGTGAGTGAAAAAAATAGTTTTCAGAAGATTGGGTTGCTTCATACTAATTTTGTGATAGCATGAATGAAGATAACATTTGGTAAAAAATTGATAATCTTTAAGTTAATCCAAAATATCATTAACTATTGGAATGGGAAACTTACCCTTGATCGTGACTATTTTGAGAGCATAAAAATCAAGACAAATTTTCGAAGAGCCTTATTTTTTAGTATCATGATAATAGAAGATGTATTGTCAATGTTTCATAGAAACCTGGACAGGATACCTAGCTAAATAAAACACAAACAAATCTTATCAATAAAAGGACAAGGGATTCAATATAGAAGAATGAGAAAATATATTCACACTACACCAATGAGTTGATCAATGATCGAATACTACAATGAATGAGTGATACACACTCATATAGGCCAGAAAATTCCATAATTAAGAAAAGTTCACTAACATTGATCTCTTCTTAGGAATGCATGCATGCATAATAGTGATGGTCTAAAAATGGAAAGTCTAAAATAGAACTAGCTCCAGTTAACTAATAGTGAACTAGTGATTCGAAAATAGAAATATTTCCAACACCCCACCTGAACATCACTATGGAGTAGAGGTATGAAAATGGTTTCTACCCTCCATTCCAACAATCTTGCTAAGGATGATAGAATTATTGATTCTCTTGTATACCAATAT
>JASDQU010101138.1:0-13756 GCA_032191745.1 Picea mariana | reverse complement strand
GGCCCTTCTCTTGTTTTTGGCATCAGACTTCATTGAAGTCGCAAACTCCGAAGGGATTCCAGTTTAACTCCTCTGCACCTTCCCCAGATATGATGATCGTAAGGGATTTCCCTTCCTTCTGAAAAGATCCTACGACATAGAACAAACTCTTTTATTCTATGGATTTCCAAAGGAATTCACAACTAATTGCCTCGCAACATTACCAGATCTTACGGTCGTGAAGGATTTTCCTTCTCCCGAATAGATCCTAAGGTCCACATTACTCTGCGGTCCAATACCACTTCTATTGTGGTTTTACAACATCGCTACTCCTCCTGAGCTTTGTAACACAGCCAGGGTAACTTCTTGGCAGTCAGGAAGGTTTTGAGGTTCGAAATTGGTCCTCCAAACACAATTTCCTCTTGAAACCTTTGGCCCAATGACCACTTATTCAACCCATTCAGGCTCCGTGTTGAAACCTTGGGTCAGAACTTGATTTTTGTCGATTTCGACAACAACTCATTCTGAAACTCTTGCTTCAACTTCCACTAACATGGCCCATCCATGATCAGTGTTGTAACCATGCTCTAATACCATATTGTGACATCCCCGAACCTCCAGAGATCGAGTAATGTTACCACATAGAATTTACAACTTATATAACTATATATATAACATGAACTTTAATCGAATTTAAAACACTTAATCACGATAACACAAAATTACTGCTACCATTTCATATTCAAACAATATTAACAGTAAATCCACATGCAACAGAATACATGATAACATTAAAGCATCACAAAACATGCATAAAGTACATAATTAAGCACAACAATGATACTTATCTTTTAGCTGGAGTAAATACACCAACTGCATGTAGACCTTCCACAAACCTCCCAGCCTTAGACCGTGTTGCTCATCACTCTCAGCAGTAGGTCACCCCCGAGTTGGGACTAAAATCCATCGGGTAAGAGAATTCTAGGCTTGGCAAGGACAACAAGGAAGTTCCACAAAGCAACAGGAAGGATCTTTTATCCCTGGAGCCACTTACACCCACAACTCACAGACCCTCATTCCCCACATGCCTACTCCACCTGAGGAGAATACACCTTCACTAATACAAGTCCATCGGCTAGTACGCATCCCTTACCTTGGGCTTCAACAACAGGCTGGACAAGAGGTCTCAGAGTATTGTAGCTGCTACGGGACCCCCTTCCAGGAGAACTCACTTCCCAACAAACTCTTTCACCTAGGAGAGTTGCTCACAGGCCTGACAACCTGCTTCATCAATTCAACTCCTAAGCAATACTGCAACAACATTCAGCTAATATCTAGGTGACGACAGTCACAGGAATCAGTTATGGACACCCAAAATAGCAACATCCAGACGCTAAGACACAACACAGATCAATAAGAAACAACCGATGATAGCAATCCACACTCAGTCAAGGAACTGCGTGACTCAGACAAAAGAAAGGAGCAACAAAAAATAGTTCAAGCAGGCATTTGACTCTGCAAGAGTGGATATATTGGGTTCATGAAATCACATAGGTTGCTTCCTGGTTCTGGTTTCAGAGATGTGTGGTTATAGAGAGTTCCAATGCAGAGGAAAAATGTTTCAGGTTGTGGATGGAAGAATGGACTCACGAACTATCATGGAGGATGGTCGGATGACCATCGAACTACCATCACGGTTTGAATCACGGGTTACTGGTTCCAGAGATCTCTGATGGTTGCTCCCGGTTCATGGTTAGACAGTGGGTCGAGAATGGCAAGCCAAACCACAACACAATTGACTCTTCATCTTTTAACTGCATGAGCCCAAGTCAACACTTGTCTTCTTGGAGCTGCATGTGCTCCATTTAGCCTACGTCCTTAGCTACCAGGAACTTAGGATAACAAAACATATTATGTCCACCTTATTTTTCAGGAAATAATATTAAAATATTATTCCTCTAGAGGTAATCCCCCTAGCTTATCCCCTAGTGCCAAATACTTAGCCCCCTCCCTTACCTAACCTTGTGGAAGCTTAGTCCCCCATCACTCTTTCTTCGTGGTCGGTCTACACGCAACGATGTTTATATTTTATTAATGATCTACATAATTACATATACAAAAATCAGGCCCCTGGCTTTTAACACTTAGGCTCTCTGACCTAATAAACACATAATCCCACCAGCTTATCAACACTCAACTCACCAGCCTACAAAACTTGTTTACAATTCATAAATACAATTGGGGCTCATCCTTGGGGTATTACACATCCCTAAATTTCATTTTGATTACCATGGAAACTATAGGTGGAATTTCTCCTCCTCTAACCTTCCTATAGACTGTCGCGATGATTATGGTAAAATTGGAGAACCCATAGTCTGAGTGCCAGCTGCATATGGTAGCTTTCTTCAATGTGTCACACCTGGTTCTTCTCTTCGACGAGGATGAGCTAGAGGAGAAGGAGTTCGATGACCCTCTTGTTGAATATGTGACAATGAACATGACGCAAGATCTAGTGGTTGTTGCATGAACCCGAATAGGATACGGTAGTTCAACTGTTTATTTGAATATCTCATAAATATATCGTATATTTTTAATTTGTTGAAACAAATTTGCTAAAATGCAATGTAAAATTTATTGCCAGCAGTTCACGTAACTATGTAAATATTGCTATAAATCCATGAAACCTGTAGAGGCAGGAGGAGAGTGAGTAAGTTGTTGTAATCTCCATGATTTGAATAATAAGACAACCAATACCTCTGCTTGGTGGATGTAGCCCAACATTTGGGTTAACCACGTAAAATCTATGTGTTTATGATCTGTTTGATTGAGTTTTCTGCATTTTCAATTACAACACCTCTGCTTTCCCCTCTGTAGTCTAGTTGCTTGATGCATGTGACTTATTTTCCCAATAAAAATGGAAGTGTTGGGCCTAAGGACATTAATGAGAAAAAATTATTATGTTTGAGCGTTAACAAGTAGCTTAAAGGGAAAGTTAGGCAGTGTACCGAAAGAGTGAGTATTAATGTGAAATAATTAATTCTGTCGATAAAAATGATAAATATGCTTGATTTAACTATACTTTTTTTATCATTTAAAAAACTAACACATTTGGATTCTAACAATTCTCACTTTGTATGGAAAATAATTACTTCTATAGATAAAAATGTTAAATATGCCACCCTTAAATCAAGCTTAAACTTGATTTAAGAACACTGTTTTATCATTGAAAAAATTAACAGTTTTGAATTCTAACCATTCTCAATTTGTATGGAAAATTATGGGAAAATTATAATATATTATCCATATAGGCGTTCTATCTACTTGTTCCAATATTTTGTTCCCATGTGATTAATGAACTACATGGATTGTAGGGAAAAGGTGGATATTCTCAGTTTGTATGGAAAATTGTAATATATTATCCATATAGGCGTTCTATCTGTTTGTTCCAATATTTTGTTCCCATCTGATTAATGAACAACATGGATTGTAGGGAAAGGGTGGATTTGTGTAGACAAATCACTATTTGCATGATAATTTTTTAGTCCTCTCCACAGTTTGCATTCATGGTTGTGATCATTGTTCACTGCATATTGGAAATAAATTTCCAATATTTACTTATTGAGCCTCTTCTTGATTTTAATTCATTAATTTAGTGAGTTAGCATTTGAATGTTATTTTGTTGTTGAGGAAGAGTGTCGAAGTTGGATTTTGGGCTGCTAGGTTTTCGAAATCCTTCTCTCTAATCATCAGGTCTGTGAAATCTCTCTCTTTATATATCACAATTATAGCTCTTTATATATTACAATTGTATAATTATAGTTGGTGATTCCCTGAAGTGGTTTATGGATGATATAATTGGTATATAACACTACCAAAGTAAAGTTTCCTCTATTTTAACAACATAAATCATATTATAATTAATTAAAATATTTTTTTGTTTAAATATCAATTTATTATTAACCTGAATTTATATTTTTCATTTAACTAGACAAGGATGACCTGCTACTTTGCAACTATATTCTTAATTCATTCTTAAAAACTACACACAAGAAAACCTACGCAAAGAGAGACTGGTGGAAGAAAAAAACATAGGCAAAGAAAAGAGGAGGAACACCAAGAAGAGGAGAAAGGGAATAGAAAAGATCTAGATTATTGAAAATCTATAGGTAAAGAAGAAGGATTTCATAACCTGCACTATTCTATCAACAATATGACAAAATAAGAAGTAAAGAAGATAATACAGAGAAGATAGATTGGGAACAAGAATGTGTAGAGCGTGCAATGTATTAAGAGAAAACAACTGACCTAAATAAGCTCAAGCAAATCAAGAAGATCAAGAACCTAACAGGAATCCTAATGACTAGTACAGCTGGCCAGAACAACTGCTAGTGTACAACCACTACTATGCTGAGGTTTATAACTAACACTCCCTCTTAAACTCAACATTTGAGGTTTACACCTAACACTCCCTCTGAAACTGGGTGTTTACAAAGATCATCCCTGATAAAGCCTAAGTTCTATATTTGGAAATAAAAAATGGATTTACCTAATGCATTTTAACAAAAAGGAATTAAAAAATGCAAATGTTTGTTGGTCTATGTCTCAGCTAAGCTTACAAAACATAACCACAAATCTAGACTTCATTGTTTGACTTGAGATGGGTTTCTTATTTCTCTTCTTCCAAACTCTGTATTGTTCTAATCTGGTCATTTTTTTTCATTTCGGAATTGATACTGAAGGCTTCGTGCTTTTATTTTTGTCCTTTTTATTGCAAATTCATATTCAGAATTTGATCAGGTTGCTTATGCATGTTTTGTTCATCTTCTTCTGCAGCAAATTTTTCTTTGACAGTTTGATGGTGCCACCTCTGCAAACTATCATCAATGCCCTTCATACCTTGGGCTATACAATCAACGGACTTCTTCCACATTAACTCAGAATAAAATCTGATTTATTCAAAACTCCATTGCATGAAGATGGTTTCAAACTGGTCTTCATTGAAATCCTCATCCATGTCTTCATCTTATTCTTTTGGCTTCTCACCTTCATACTCAAACAACTTGTCAATCTGATATAAAAAATTATAACAGGAACCATGTTGGTTCTCTTCTTTTTGTTCTTTCTCGGAGAAGTTACCATCATTATCATCATAAATTGACTGTTCAATCCATTTCAAATCTGCACAACAACATTATCATTTTCTTCAGCTGCTTCATTGGCAGTCATAAGTGTAGTAGCTTGAATGCTACTTTCATCAAAACTTCTTTCAATCACTCCTTCTGCAGTCACCAAATCATCCACTTGGTTCTGAATGCTAAGTAGGCTTCCTCCTCCAAACATCAATTCATCGATTTCATTCTTCTCTTCCATTATCTGAAGGTACTCATCATAAGATAAGTTATCATCATCAAATTCTACTTCAAGATTTCTTACCTCTATTTAAAAGAGGCCAATTTATGCACAATGTTCATTAAACATTATTGGTGTTGATCCTTTGTTGTCATCAACAAACACTACTGGAATCATTCCATCAATGTAGATTGTTGTACTGATATCTTCACCATCTGTTTCTACAGTTTTCTCATGCTCTGTTTCACACACATATGCAATTTTTTTCTCTTTTTCCTCTTCCTCTAGTAGCTCTTCTTCACACACAGATGATCCTTCATTCTTTTCAACTAGTAGCTCTGCTTTAGACACATAAGCTTCTTCCAGAGTGGAAACATTCAACAAACTGCTTCTCCCTCTTTCACTGTATTTTGTTTCCAGAATACTCGAAAGTTATTTCAAATATGTTTTTGCTGCAACCTTGTGCAACATACTGTCATCCAAGGCTCGTTGGATGATCTACAATGCTAATGCATCCCTTTTCTAATCATGTAGATTATGATGACAATCTACAAGACACAAAACAACATTCATTCTAATAGACCAACATTCACAATTCTTACCATTATATTCTGGTGGTAATGGTAGATTCATGCTCATGCTTCTCCAAATATCATCAATTTTCCTTTGATCTGCTTCCTATGTGAGCTCGTCAGGTTCAACTAGAACCTCTTCATTTATCTTTGCAAAATATTCTGCCATTTCTTTGTTGTTCTTTTTCCAAATTTGTTTGATATCTCTTCTAAACTTCTTGAGTCCTCTTTGCTGACCCATGACAATGTTTCTTGTTTTTTATTCACCAATTCGATCACAATTGTGGATCGACTATTCTATCTCGTCACACTGATACTGCTTGATGTAAAGAGATAATGAAATTCAAGCTTTAGCCTCTTTTAAAAATTAGATCTACATGAAATGTCTTGTTTCCTGGTATGGATCTTGTTGGATCTGACTATCCAAGAACAAGATATTTCAAAGTCAGACCTCTGAGATGAGTTCTTTATTGACCGAAGTCCTTTAATGGCGGAATTGAGCTATCTGATTTTACTCGAGGGCCAAAAAAAAATTAAAGTTCATCTTCTCATGTGACCGGGGGCTGAGAACTAGGCATTCCAGGACTTTGGGCTTGAGGTGTTTCTACGCGTGAAGGCCTCAATTCCTCTAAATAGCCAAATGGTCGAATAGCCGAATTGATGCAAAGATCAATGGTCTTCATTGATTGGAGATCAACGACTCACAATCACTTTGGGAGTTCAGACTTCAGATCCTTCCTCCACTCTTAATCACAAAACTCACGAAGTGCCAAAGTAATGAACTATAAGTAGTGATGCAGATCCAACAGTCCCCAGACCTCTGCAAACCAACATCAAAGATTTACATCAAAACTCTAGCATTTGAGAGCTTCCATCTGATGACTCGTGCTAACCTAGGAAGTGTCTAATCTTTGAACTATGAGATCAACCTCCACACGTCCTCTTGATTGGATGACTAAGATTTACGTCTGAATCATGGGCTTTGGGAGTTCTGAGATGCACAACACCACAATATTTCGAAGTGTTAACTTTCTGAAGTGTCATATCTGTCGCCATGTGTCCTCAACCTTCAATGGTTCAAATGAACTTTGGGATTCAGGCCTTCGGGAGTTCTTGCTTCACTTTTCTGACTTTCCTCCGAAGTGTAGGATCCCCTGCCACATGTATGTTGCAATCAATGGCCTATATTTACTCTAGTTCTTTGGAGCTTCGGGAGTTCTTGACCCAGCATACCTTTATTCTTCTGGAGTGTTGATGTTCCAAACTTCCAAAATGACGTTGCGTGTCCACTAAAACCAATGGCTAAGATTCACTTCAAGCAATCATCCCTTCGGTGACTGCGGCTCCTTCACACTCCTTATACCTCCAAAGTGCTCTATCTCTAAAGTGTGAGACCACATGACGTGTGTCCCTTATGGCTCCTACGATCTAGATCTACTTCGCGCCTTCGGGACTTTGATAACTTCCCCGAACAACGAACTAGTGAAGCGTTGATTGGATGTCAAGTGTCCTCCAATCCCATGGTGGAGATTGACTTCGGATTTCGAAACTTCGGAAGATTTCGACTCCTTTGCAACCTTTGCATGAAATCGCCAAATACGTGAAGTCTGAAAAACTTCGGTGGTTAAACCATGCGCACCTTTTCTTGACCTGATGATTGTTTTTCCTCTCGCCCAGATCTAATAGCTGAAAATCGTTCTCTTATTATGGGTGCTCCTCATCCTTTCTGAACTTGATTTAATGGATCAGATCAGTTCCCGCAATCGATCTTACAAATGTTGTAGCTTCTCCTTTGTTGCTTCTGCAACTTCCTTTTGAAGCAAGGATCCCATGAATCTTTAAACACTTTGTCTATGGTTTCCTAACTTATCTTAATGAATTCTCTTAGTTTTGCTCTTCTTTTTACCTCTATTATTTGTAAATTAGACGAAGAGACACTAGAGAACCCTTATAAGCAATGCCATACATGTGCAACTTGTTTCCTTAAAATAAACCCACTCATTAAAAATTTACGTGTTAATTTTTAAGATGTTATAGGTCATGCCTTCTACTATCATGTATATATTAATGCTCAAAACATAGAAGAGAGATATTGTTGGTTTGTACCTATCATAGTGTTACGGACCTAACCTCCCTAACCCCTCACATAGATAAAATAATATGTTTTCTATGTAATAAAGACCGACATTAGTAAATAAGGCCTATATAATAATGTGAACAAGTATAATAAAATAATACTTAATAGAAGCTTTAGCTTCTATAAACATCTTCCTCTAGCTTGATGTTTAGAAGATAGAACTAATATAAATAGAAGTAGAAGGTGTGGGAAAGTTTTGTCTTGAGAATTATTGTAATAGAGATCTCCTCTTTTGGAGGTTGCCCCTCGAAGAGGGAAGTGAACTTGGATTTCTATCAATAAATGTGTCATTGTTGGTGTTGATACTCTATATATTTTGTTGTTTTGCTGGTATTTGTTGCAATATTTATGTTTATTCTTATTATAATACATTTGGTACCTTAAAAGTGCTATCAAAGAAAATTCCTATGCATAATATTGTGGGAATATTTCTTTTATGGAAGAGATGTGTACTCTCGACATATTTAAAGCACAAAGATATGCCATTCAACACGTAAAATTGTGGTTGGGGAAAAATACATGGAGGAAATAAGATGGTTTCACGAGGTTACTCAAAACAAAAATTTCACCTTGTTAGAAAGCTCTATAACCATTGTTGGTACCCTTTCGAGTAGTATCGCATTACAAAGAATTTGTACACGACCATCACAACTCCCATGTACCATTAGGTATATCGGGAGTACCCTAGGTCTCCTCAAACCAACTCTAGATCAGTTGATCGGATGCCTGACTGTTGTAGTGACACTGAGAATAACACTCAGGAAGACACTCTCTAGTACCTGGGTAATGAGGTACTATGATTAAGGGTATGGTCTAGCCTCCTTAATTGGTGCCTTGAGATATTGGGCCAAGTACTATTTTTCGACCCTGCACATGTATCAGTGAGTTATAGCACAGGGAAAACCCTTGTTTGTAGGAACCATGAAAACCCTAGCCCTTGGGAATGGAACATAATAGAAAATGAACAAAAGGGATATCTTTTCATGCAACCATGTCTACCTTGTGTATTCTAGTTGCGAAATTCCTACACAATTTTTCCTGTTAACAATTTGGGAATTTCATCACTACATTATTATGCAGGTCGAAGTATAACTCTGCATGAGTATAAAAAGAAGTATTACGGTCTCATTGACACCCTTATTCAATAACTATCCCATTGGATTCCTCTCTTTTCCATGTTGACCATGGTACTTATCATTTTTAATCCTTTTTTCTGTCATGGACACAACCCCCTTACTGACACCCTTATTTTCCACTTATCCCATTGGCTTCCTCTTGTTGCCATGATTGGGGTGTTATATATCATTGATCATAGTTATCTCAATGGACCCAGTCCCCCTCCTAGGTACCCCAACTTATGAAATGGCTACCAGGTGCAACCAAGACCTACAAGTTGAAACCAAACAAAAGAAAGAGAACATATAGAAACTCACTTCTAACATTACTTCTATCAATTGCAAATTTGAAATATTTGAGTACCAACTCAAGAACGAATTTCACTCCATCAATAAAAAATTCATGGGAGAATTTGAATCCATCAAATACACTCGCCACCAATTGTTGAACCGATCTCACGGCCCTGCTTTCTCTAACCAACCATCACACTAAGATGGTGTTGAGTCCTCCAACACTATGGCCTTTGATTCCAACTCATTTCAATGTGACACCCATCATCCCAGAGTTGAGGTTAATAAATTTGATGGATTAGATCCCACTAGTTGGATTAGCCAAATGGAACATTATTTTTCTTTGCATCACATTACTGATGAGTTTACCAAAATTCATTATAGTGTTCGTGTAATACCTTGGTTTTGCGTCTCCATATTAAATAATGTATTTTGTTTAATTTGTAAAAGGTCAGAGCGCCAAAACAATTAAAAGAGGTCAAAGTGCCTAGGAAATCTAATGCTTTGATCACTATTAATAACTCCACAAGAGGTATAGGGGGTTACAATTGCACAAGAGAGGGGGCTTATAGAGCTAATTCTTTTTATTATATTTTATTGCCCAAAATTCTTTTAATTGAGAGAGGTGGATACATGAGCTTCTTGGGGAAGGCCATGTGGATCTTGATTTCGATGTAAATATATATAACCATATCTTGGTTGTTTGGGGGTTCACACTTTTCATTTTTTTCACTCTTTCATTCATTGTTTCTCATTTATCATTCCTCGGTCATTCTTGTTCTTGGATTGGGACATGGGGGTGAATTGTTGAGGAAGAAGAAGCCATTGTTTGTTGGTTGTAGTAATAACTAGTGTATTTCATCCATGAATTAATGTCTGAATTCCTGATATGCATTGACATGTATTTTTTTTGTTCACAGTTTTGAATCCTAAGAGTTCTAGCTTGGAGATTCTTGATGATGGTAGACCCCATCCAAATCCCACTTACAGGGTTCTCAAACAAAAATTTCTTAGTGTGAATAAACTCTCGCTATCCCTTGCATCAAATTCAACTATATGTTTAGTCCAGTCCTAGTTTGTTGATCAGCAATTCGAACTAGAAGCATTAGACTAAGCGCTCTTCATTAGTTTATTTCATATGGCCAAAGTCCATGACCAAGAAATACTTTGTGGGGGGTTGAGTCCTAGACTCAGATCTCGAGGAAAGGGGGTACTGTAATAAACCACATGCTGACACGTGTTTTTTGTTTTCTATCATGTGATTAAATTGCAGGGAGGTGCATCATTACTAAACCTCTCACTATTTTAGTGTGTACAATTTGACGAGGATTGTTGATCATGTTTATCAACGAACAGTTGGATCTTCTCTCAAGGCAAAGTTCTAATACAATGATGGTATTCGATCTATGCCACAGTCTAATCTTTATTCTCCATATTCTTAAAACTATTGCAATTTTTTCTTGATGTGGGCCACACCGAAATTAAGTCGCAAAGCCATGTTGTCCAATCTATTGAGGACACATGTATCAGACTTGATCAAATTGCAAACTAAGGGAAGTTTTCGAGAGGAAATGCTTGAAAGGATATGGTTCGTCGATCCTATTCTCTAGATCAATATTGACCGTCCACACCAACAAAAGGTAACCACATAAATTTAAACATGGTTTCAAATCGGTTTATATTAATTCTTTGCACATGATTTGTCCTCCTGCAAACATAAATTTGATGTGGAGTTTAAATGCTTTAAAAGTTGTGATCAAATCTTAATTATGAACACATATAATAACTTACAGAGCCATACAAAAATTAGAGAATTTATCATTCATTAGATTTTCAAAGGAATAGATGATTACAACAATATAGCTATTTTCCTTTCAGTCTCTTGGACCTTTACAACCCATACTCTCATGCACCCTATCTTCAAATGTTCTCTCTAACCCCTGAAATAAATCTTGATCTATCTCAACAAATGTATAAACCATAGATTTTTTTCTAAGGTTTTGCAAAAAATTTAACAACTAACACAACAACTCGACAACTAGCAAACAAACTCAACAAAAATGTCTTGTAGAGACATTTTATAATTATTACAAATATAATAAAATAGAATAGGGAATCAACTCCCTTGGTAAATGCTAATGACCCTTGGGGTCAATATTGAAATTTATTTCCATATGATCCAACATCACTTGACGAGATGCATTGGATCCCTGAAAAGAAGTGGACAACCTGAGGGACTATGTCAAAGTGAATGGGGTTCAATGTATTTGGGTGGTGCAAGATGGAGAGAAGAGAGTTGGTGTACTTTGTATAGTTGTGTGTTGAGAAACATGTGAGAGCTTAAGTGTTGACTAGTTTGGGAAGATGAGTTTCGTCCAGGAACCCATCCTTATGGATTGATAGCCCTGGATTAGGGGTGACATTGTTTTTTAGACTTGGAACAACAATGGCTATGTTTTGGTGGATCGTCCTCGGTCTATAGTTAGTTAGTGATTGAATTCATTTAAGATAAGTTATCTATGTCATGGTTTCCTTTACTTGTATATTTATTTCAGTTGTGTATTAATCATTATCTCTGAAATTATTATGTATAATATGAATGTTTGTTTCTTATTATTGTGGATGGAATAATTTTCATTTCTTTTATGTTGTAACATGAATCTTGATTACTGCATGTGAGTCTTTCATGCTTCTTTGTTAATTAGATGTTGTCAAAATTTTGAAATTAGTTTTGAAGTGCGTTTTGAAGTAACCTAGCCATCTTGTAGGTGGTTGGGTGC
Organism: Picea mariana; assembly: GCA_032191745.1. Lineage (NCBI taxonomy): Eukaryota > Viridiplantae > Streptophyta > Pinopsida > Pinales > Pinaceae > Picea > Picea mariana. The sequence goes on along the minus strand of JASDQU010101138.1, from coordinate 1,533 downwards.
CAAATGAAATATGATATCATCAATGGATGATGGATCGTGGATGGATGAGTTTGGAGAAGTGTTGAAATTTGGCCAAATGACATATGATATCATCGATGTATGATGGATCGAGGATCGCTGAGTTTGGTGGAGTGTTGAAATTCATCCAAATGACATATCGGATCGTTGATGGCCAATGGATTGGGGGTCAATGAGTTTGGATAAGTGTTGAAATTCAACCAAATGACATCTGAGATCATTGATGGTCGATGGCTGATGGATCAAAGATCGATATATTAAGTGGGAGTTTCATATTCTTCCAAGAGAATTTTGTATTCATTGAGGGAGGAAGGTCTACTTTTATGGATTTTTCAAATTATAGTAGTTGTATTAGTTGAGGGAGGTCTACTTATATGGATGTAGATGAAGGAAAAATTCATCCACTTCTTCAAAATGGTGTTTACTGATATGTTGATTGGCCTATGTCTTCCTTTAATTCTAAGACATGACCTGAATATCTTTGAGAGTGTAGAGAATGTTGGCCCAATATGTAAGTTTTTTTTCAACCTCTTATAGATTGGAGACACTTGATAAGTAAGATAATATAGATGGGGGATATTTTCGATAGATGCCTCAAAGGGGGTCATGTGAGTGGGACCATGATAATTTCTATTATACCACCATTCTAATAGGGGTGACCACTAAGCCCATTGGGACTATCATTTGGAAGTAAAGAACCTCAAATATTCTTCCAAACACTTGTTGACATATTCATCGAGACCATCATTCTAGGGGTGATAGGTGGTGCTAAGATGCAATTGAGTTCCAAGGAGCCTCAACAATTCCTTCCAGAAGTTGCTAGTGAAAGTGGGATCACAGTCTGTGACAAGAGATTGTGGAATACCATGTAGTTTGAATATTTTATCAATGAATACTTGAGAGACAATGCAAGGTTTAAAGGGGTGTTGGACGGAAAAAAAGGAACATATTTGGTAAGGAAATAAACCACAATAATTATGATAGATTTATTGCCAAATTTGGGTAAACGTACAATGAAATCCATAGAAATGTTTGTCCATCTAGTGGGTGGGATAGGTAAAGATTGTAATTCACCTAGAGTTTTCATTTTTTCTCCTTTTTGTCATTGGCAAAGATTTCATTTAGTGACAAAAGTGAAAATTTAATTCTTCATGCCTTCCTTGTTGGAGATATGGCTATAACAGAAGACTGACGCAGATGGTTAAGGTTGTCATTGATGGCAATCGGTTATGGAGCAGTCAAGGATGTCAACACGCAACACGCACAAGGACTGCTGGAACACGACTGCTGGAACACGACTGCTGGAACACGAATGCTGGAACACGCATGCTGGAACACGAATGATGGAACACGACTGTTGGAACACAACTGCTGGAACATGAATGCTGGAACACGATTGCTGGAACACAACTGCTGGAACATGAATGTTGGAACACGACTGCTGGAACACGACTGCTGGAACACAACTGCTGGAACATGAATGCTGGAACACGACTGCTGGAACACGACTGCTGG
>JASDQU010101137.1:169244-179827 GCA_032191745.1 Picea mariana | reverse complement strand
AGGTAGGTCTGACTCTTGAACAATATATAACAAAGGATTTGATACACCCACTAGTGCTCATCCACTAGGGGCCACATCCATAGGGATGCCATAGACCTGAGTCAATGCATTACACAGATGAGCTAGGTCCTCACACGTGCACTTATGCTCATCCACAGTCATGTCTTCTCTACAGATCTGCTTTCCCACTGCCACCAACAGGAGGATCATCTGGAGTCTTCACATCAACTCTGTTGTTGTTCAGAGGAGGCCATCACATCATCTTCGTTCTTATTCTCATGATGATGTGCCCAACACTTTTCGGGATTTCCCTAACTCAACATATCGCTCTTACATCGGATAATCATCTGGAGTTCTTCTCTCTCACGTCATGGAGAAGGCCATATACATTCCTAGCCTTTGTCCCAGGTTGGAACCACAAACCCTTTATTAGGGGCTTTCTCTCAGGTTTGTAAGCTAAGGGTAAGACTTCACATAGCTTCTATATTCCACATATCACAGGTTGTAAGTTGGAGGATGTCTCCTATAGCTACATTCCTTAACACTCCCTCTTATCTAGGGAGGCATTCTCCATCAAGCCAAGTCTCATACCGATGTACTTTGAGTTTTTTTTTTGGCTAAGGTCATCCATACTCCCTCTTAACTCGGAAGGAGTTCTTCACCAAGTAAATGTTTGCAGTCTGCTCAGGTGTAGAAAGGTACTGCAAGTATACAATCTTTCTTCTGTATCATACGAAGGTATTTCATTTCGTTGTGTCTTTGAACCATCAGGAAATACTGGAATCTCAAGGAGCTTTACACAAGGTTATTTAGTTATCATCATAGGATCCATCTCATGGTCAAGTAAATATGTCGGAAGTTTGTGAAGCCACATTGCTTCACATACTCACTGTTATATATTCTGTCTTTGGTGCACTCAAGGCCACATATTTTTGTTTCTTTCTATGTCAGTAAACCCTTCAAGACTTCGAGGTAGAACATCAACCGGATGTGCTTTTTCGGTCCACTGTACTTTCTGCTCAATCTGAATCGACATATTCTGCAAACTCAAATTCACACTGGAGGCATATCTCGGACCATACCCAACTGTGTCTTAATATATGTTTTGTTGTTGCCTAGTGAGTCTGTCTCGGTTGACTCATCACATTCATTGTATGACATGAATCAAGTCTGGTGTTAACCGGAAATATCAGTGATCCAATCAACTATGGATTAGTTTCGTCTGAATCATCATCATTCTTCTTCTTTAAATCCATCACGATGGATTTTCATTCCGTCATACTTCTTTTCCCAAGAAGTAGTGTATCATACTCACATCCTTTATGAAAATCAGAAGTCAATTCTTGATTGTTTTCAACAACAAGGATTTATGAATAAGTTATCAAAATCGAGCTCTCGTCACCAACACTGTAATAATATAGGTTTGGATCAACAATACTCTTGCCGAAATCCAAACTCATCAAGAATCTGTCTATCTGATATAGTTTCGAACTCATGGAAGGTAATACAGAGGGAAGTGTATCATGCACATTGGGTCAAGTGTCTCATCATAGAAAACTCCCTCTGTTTATGAGAAACCTCTGGCTATATATCTCGTTTTGAATTTCTCGACACTTCCATTAGTTACAGGCTTGCTCTTATAGATCCACTTGGAAGTTACCACAAACTTCCCTTTCTAGTTCCTGAATACTATCTTAATATCTTATGCATCATCCTTTAATATGTACTGGTATTCTTCCGTTATAGCATCTTTCCATACCGGTTCTCTTTGCTGCTTCTCTAAGACAAGGAGTCTCAGCAACAATGAGGTGGCTCATGATTGAAGGATAGATTGGAAAATCTCTTTTTTCTTTCTCGGAATGTGCCTTAAGAAGCTTGCATGCTTTTCTGCCTCTTGCATAGTGATTCTAGGTAGGCATTTTATGCCTTGTTGCAATATCACTGAGCATATCAACTGGAGCAACTGGATCAACTGGAATAATGTCTTTCTCCCTCTGAACTGTTGAAGGGGGAGAAGGTATAGTTTTACTGTCAATCTCCATCTGAGATTCTCTGGATATTTGAAAGACTGTCTCATCTTCAAGGACAACATTTCTGCTTGTCTCAATATGTCTCTGACCAGGGATGTTGATCTGGAACGTCTTTGAAGATTCAATGTATCCTTTCTTTCTAAAGGATCTATCTTGGACTTCTTCTCTTTGGGTACATGAAGATACACTGGGCACCCAAATAACCTGAAGTGTTCAATCTCAAGCTTCACTCTGGTGAAGGCTTATATTCTGGTGAAGACTCTTGTTCTGAACATATACTGCATTATGCATGCTTTTGCCCATGAAATCGTAGAAAGATTATGATCATGCATTATTGCATTGATTGTCTCAAGGATGGTTCCATTCTTCCTCTTTCTCAAATAGTTTTGACTCCCTCTGAGTCAATGTGACTCCCTCTGAAGGATAAGCATATTCCTTTGTTCTTGACATGTCTGGAACAAGAAAACAAGAGGAACCAAGATAAGAATATCTCCTAAAAGAGAATAATGAGTAAATCTCTAGAATCAATTTTTTTTAAGGATTGTTATCACAGCTACAACTCCTATTTTTAATGTAGCCACCTTTAGAAATATAAGTTAGAGGAATGACAATTACAACAATCAAACCTGGAGTCTTCACTTCCAACGTGTTTCTTTTCGTCCAAGTCTCCTTCACTCAAGATAACAAGTGCTTTCTTCAACCTGTCTTTTGTACTAGGACAATATTCTATCTTGACAAAAGGTTGGGTTAGAGAACAAACTCTATGATCTCAACTTTAATCCATCTAATATCTTGAATTTAATTTTGACTAAAGGCTAGTATGATGGTCATAGCTTCAACATGCAACCTAGATCAAATAAATGTCATAACAAATAGATGCATGTTAGAATAATCAAACATGGATTGCATTATTCTTCTGAATGTGTTGGATCTTGAGATCCTTCTGGATCTATGACAAGAGATACCTTCTCCTGCAAATACCCTTTAAAGCTTAAAAATTTAAACATATGTGAGTACATACCTCTGATAGCATTTGCAGGCAGTGGCACCATCTCGTATCAACGATAATATTTACCAACTTCTTAAAAGACTTCAAGGGTGACTGCAACTGGTACAACAGTTGATACTTCAACTGATACTGCGACTGCAATTGATACTGCAACTGATTTTGAAGTTGCAACTGCAACTTAGGGTTTTATGAGGAAACCCTAATTTTTCAAACTTCAAATTTTGAAATTCTGATCCAGAGGATAGATTCGTTGGGCTGAGGCGAGTAAGATGGTGCAGTCAGATTTTTGAATATCCAAATTTTACCCCCTCAAACTTGACCAACAGATTTCTGGACTGGTGCTTCTGGTACTTTTGGTTTTCTGGTACTTCTGGTAATCTGGTACTTCTGGTTTTCTAGTACTTCTGGTACTTTTTGAAAACTAGTGTTTCACTTTCCAGGAGATCTACCCACTGAAAAGGTGCGTTGAAGGTGCCAAAGATTTCCTTGGGTTAGGGCGCACTTTTCTAGATGGTTTTGAGGATGGAAATCTTCTTCAATAAAAAGCCCTAATTTTCATGTACGACAACAGTGACGTTTTTCCTTTTTCTTGTGAAGAATGCTTGTGCAATGGGTTCTTTCAAGACCTATGCTCTGATATCATGTTAAGTTTTCATAGCATTAAGTTAAACATGAAGTTCATTCCATTTTAACAATTAGCCATAACCATAAATGTTGCAGCAACCAAGATCACATGAAGAAGCACCATGCACAAGAACACAAGATATATCCTAGGAAACGCTTCTCAAACAAGGGAGAAAAAACCAGCCAAATCCTTTGCTATAATCTTCAAGAGAAAGAACTTTATCACCAAGAATATTCTAGCATACAAGAGGGTGCACAAAACCTAGAAACCCTAGTGCCCAAGAGAGCTGCACAAATTTGACCAAGAAGTGTGATTGTTGAAATTTCCAAAACTTGCAAGTGGGTGTGTGTCTACATTTGAAAGATTTCATCTTACTTATATTAGACTTGTCCTATCAACTGAAGTGTCTATTGGCACAATAGGGCTGACCTCACTTAGACATATTAATTGTTTATTATTATAATAATTACTATTACTATTAATTATCTTTTTACAGTTTATCTTTAGACACAATAAGATAGGGCCGAGCTGTACCCTTTGCACAATAACTAGGGTTACGGGTAGGTCTGAATCTTGAACAATATATAGCAAAGGATCTGATACACCCACTAGTGCTCATCCACTAGGGGTCACATTCATAGGGATGCCATAGACCTGAGTCACTGCATTACACAGATGAGCTAGGTCCTCACATGTGCACTTATGCTCATCCATAGTCACGTCTACTCTATAGATCTACTTTCCCACTGCCACCAATAGGAGGATCATCTGGAGTCTTCACATCAACTCTGTTGTTGTTCAGAGGAGGCCATCACATCACGTTCGTTCTTATTCTCATGATGATGTGCCCAATGCTTTTTGGGATTTCCCTAACTCAACAGATCACTCTTACATTGGATAATCATCTAGAGTTATTCTCTCTCACGTCATGGAGGAGGCCATATACATTCCTAGTCTTTGTCCTAGGCTGGAACCATGAACCCTTATTAGGGGCTTTCTCTCAGGTTTGTAAGATGAGGGTAAGACTTCACATAACTGCTATATTCCACATCTCACAAGTTGTAAGATGGAGGATGTCTCCTATAGCTGCATTCACTAACAAGAGGTGGAGAAAAATCCACCAAACCTCTGTAACTGAAAAAACCAAAAAACTGGTAAAGATAGCAAGAGAAATCAGTTAGGCAGATCAAATAATTCCAGTGGAGGCGATACTTGTTGCTAGGGATGCTCCATGTTGGCTACTGTCATTTTGTCTTCTTTTCCAGCAATCCCATCAATCTTTTGGTCCATTTCCCGCAATTGTCTTTGAACATCATCCAACTTCAAGAGAAATTATTGATGACCTTTGTTCCTTTCCACAAGGACTTTACTCATGAGAGTCTTGAGGATCAAGTAAATGTCCACCATTTTTTAGTAGAGGGTGGCCCTGGTGTGGCAGGAACCTAGATCAGGGACCCATGAACCTATGTTATCATTGACCGACTCATTGTCAATGAACTACCTAAGTACTCAAACGTGTGCTTCATGTATATCTAATTCGTCTTGAACCTTCAGGGAGTGTGATCTTCATAAATTTCGATAGCATGAGCAATAACAACTTGGGTTTGACAAGCTAGGGAGCCACCTCTACGGCTTTGATCTTATTGACATTGAGAACCATGAGGCATTGGAGGACCGAGGAAGTATGGGTTAGACACGATATGGATAATGGAAGTAGTAGGGAGGGTGATGTATAAGGCAACAAAGAGAAGACCAAATGTCGAGAGGAGGAAGAACGAGAGGAAAGACATGGATGAAAAACAAGTGAAGCGATGAGGAGAGAATATGAAATAGATAACGGGGGAGAGTAGCACCATGGATGAGGTAGGATGGTCTCATACGATGCCATAACCAAATTTGAATGTGGAGGATTCTAGAAACACAACATCGGGATAATGTGAATGAGGACAATGCGAGGTGAGGAAGCTCACACGTACGGAAATGAAAGTGGGGGTTCATGCATTGATTTGAGGTGATGTAGGTGGATGAAGTGGGTAGATGTGGGGGGTAAATGGGTTTTCAGGTGCGGGCAAGTCCCAAGAACACTGCCTTGTCATTACTCTTATGTCCTTTACCCGATCCAGGTGGTAGGAAAATAAAATGATTCTAATAATTTGCTTTTATTTTTTTCACTTCTTTCAACATGTGGGTGGCATATCATCTTGTATATTAGTGTGAAGAAATTTTCCATGTAATTCTAAAGAAATTTTCCATTGCCATTTAATTTTGTTGTTAGTTCCTTCTAATTGATACGAAATTTTTGTTTTCTCTAAATATTCTACTATGAGATTTCTTTTATTAATTATTGTCAATGATGCATGTGTGCCACTAATGGAATAATGTTGTTGCCAAATTTTAAAGGTCGTAACAAGAAATCAATTGGTGAGAATATGAAATAGATAACCTGGGGAGAGTAGCATCATGGATGAGCCAGGATGGTGTCATACGATGCCATTACCAAATTTGAATGTGGAGGATTCTAGAAGCACAACATCGGGATAATGTGAATGAGCACAATGTGAGGTGAGGAAGCTCACACATACGAAAATGAAAGTGGGGGTTCATGCATTGATTTGAGGTGATGTAGGTGGATGAAGTGGGTAGATGTGGGGGGTAAATGGGTTGTCAGGTGGGGGCAAGTCCCAAGGCCCCTGCCTTGTCATTACTCTTCTGCCCTTTACCCAATCCAGGTGGTAGGAAAATAAAATGATTCTAATAATTTGCTTTTTTTTTTGTCACTTATTTCAACATGTGGGTGGCATATCATCTTGTATATTAGTGTGAAGAAATTTTCCATGTAATTCTAAAGAAAATTTCCATTGCCATTTATTTTTGTTGTTAGTTCCTTCTAATTGATATGAAAGTTTTGTTTTCTCTAAATATTCTACTATGATGCATGTGTGCCACTAATGGCATAATGTTGTTGCCAAATTTTAAAGGTCGTAACAAGAAATCAATTGGTTATTGCATAAGCTAAATGATAATCCAAATGGTTTGATAAGTTATTACTTATATGATATGGTTTGAAAAAAAAAAACATTGAGGTTGAGGCCACACATGGTCATACAAGGTCGTACGCAACTCAGGAGGGATTCTTCTCATTTTCTAGTGGTTGTACAATTGCTTATAATGAAACTCCTTAGCTTCCTAGGTCATGTGCTCAGTGAGGGAAGTCTAAGTGATAGAGTTTGGATGTAGTTGCTCAACCATATGCATCACAATTCCTTCGTGAATAATTAAATATTGAATATTGTCTTTACCTAATGGAAAGTATCTTATGAGCTTCTTTATTTAGCCTTGGGAATTATTAAATAGGAATTCACTAGTTGTTCAATATGTCTGATTCATATATTTTGGCATGTTGTGGTAATAAAGAGTTTGGCATATAAACCATTTTTTCCCTTTAGCAATGCAAGAGTTATTTCCATATGTAAAAATTGTCTAACAAGTGACAAATTAATTGTTGGCACGATCCATAAGTAATGATGGAACGATTCAAAGTTTATGAGAGTGTTCCAACATTGATTTCCAATATATATATATATATATATAGGTTTCCAAGAAGACATTTGTGTTATGTATTAATGTTGTACATACATATTTATTCCTTGATGTGGATGTAGAGGATGTTGCCTTGAATGGAAGACATAATAGATTTGTTGGCCACCATAAGAAAGTGCATATCCAATCCCCATCTCATTGTTTTCCATCTAAGAGACCATCAAAGACAATTGTTCATGGTATTTTGATTGAGGTTGGGTTGAGTTCATGCAATACAAAGTTGTTGGTAGTTGACATCACCAACAAAGTTTGGTTGTAGGCATTCATGCTTAGAGAACTGATTGGTTAAAGACTTCCATTTTACAAGACAAACAAACATAAAGAGCAAGCCTTGTAAGAAATTATGAGATTGGATCTCTATATAAGATTGAGAACAAAGATAAAGATTTTAATTCCACAAAGTATCCATTTGGTGATGGTGAAGTCAGTGGGCTATAAGTCCCTCATTTATGGATCAATTGACGTTAAAAATACCAAAACCACCTTTTTTTTAGAATCTTGGGCTATAAGTCCCTCATTTATGGATCGTTAAAAATACCAAAACCACCTTTTTTTTAGAATCTTGGGCTATAAGTCCCTCATTTATGGATCATTTGACGTTAAAAATATCAAAACCACCCTTTTTTTAGAATCTTGATTTTGAAAAGTATTGAAAATTAATGGTTTTATAATTTTGTTGATATTTCAACATTGTTAAATTCAATATATCAATGTTTTTTTGGATAATTGAATTTTAAAAATGACAATTTACATAAAGATTTGGTGATTTCACAATCAAAATTGTGATGTTTCCTCTATGAAATTAAAAGAAAATTACATCACTGAAAATATCTCATCAGTGTATTTCAAATGGTCTATCTTGTACCTAAAATAGAGTTCATACAAGAAAGTTAAGACCTTGAGAAGATATCGCTTTGGAGGGAAATTTAATAGTTTAACAATGAAGAAATTGCACTTGTATTCAATTTTTTATATCCTTTCCTACTTCTTTTTTCATGTTTTTCCATAAAAATGTAATTGTGGTGCAACGTATGGTTTCCAAATATTTGGATTTGTTTTGGGAACATCCATTCTTGCTTACAACAAAGTCCTTTTTGGAGGTAGTGTAAGAAAAATCATGTGTTAAAATTTGGAATTCAACTAAGAAAATTATGTTGGCATTTAATTATCGAAATTTCTTAGAATGTCCAACATAAAGAGTTTGTGCTTTGAAGAAAACATATGAAAATATTAACATATTAACTAGAAAAATCTCTCATTAAATAATCCTATAAACCAATTTTCAAAACACTCTAAAATGAGGAGTCAATGGGGCACGTTTTACCAAGAGGCATACCATTTTTTTTACAAGTTTGAATATTAAATGAACATAAAAAATTTACCTTCCAAGAAAAGAGGAGACCCCTATTTCCCCATGTAGTTCCTATTTATACATGCCCACATGGCACACTCCCCTGACTCATTTCCTTATTTGGTAGTGCCAGTCAATTCATTCCTTTCCCATGCCTAGGAGGACCTGCACACACATTTCTTTATTCCCGGAGCTATCCAATAAATGATCTAGGAAAGAAGAGACCTATTACTTGAGAACCCATTACTTACTATAGAGCTAGCTCGCCCCGGGAATTTTTTTTACAAGTTTGAATATTAAATGAACATAAAAAATTTACCTTCCAAGAAAAGGTTGGAAGATCCTATATCTTTCATGCAAAACTCCACAACAAGAGCCTATGTCTTTCATGCAAAACTCCACAACAAGTACATATGATAATACACGAAATAAACAAGGAAAGCAAAACTAGAACAACTAGAACCAACAAATGAAGATAAAATTAACTCTAAAATAAATCTTCATTTAAAACTTAAAAATCCAATTTATGCATGAAATAAAAAGTTCCATGATGGGTTCTTTAACCCTCTTTATCTTCCATCTAAGTTGTATAAAGTTCCATGATGGGTTCTTTAACCCTCTTTATCTTCCATCTAAGTTGTATTGCTTGTAAGTTTTTTCTTGAAATAAAATTTTTATGGTTCTTACAAATGTTCTTTTGCGAGGTGGGGATGGGTTGAAGCTTTGGTAGTGGCTTACAAGCCTTGACATTGAAGAGAGGGAGAGTAATATTTTAAGAGGTTTACTCCCATGTGGAAGGGTCACATCCAAATCCTTATGGTGCAGAAAAAATACCCTTTTAGAGGGGAGACAACCAAGGGAGGCCACGGGGAAACAAAATATTATTTCCCATTTCATAGGGATTCCCCAACAAGTGGGGTGATCCCATTAAAAAAATGGAGACCTTCATATGAATAAGAAAACCATTTAAATAGAAAATCCATCCTTTTCACTACAAGAAATAAAGAGTATAAAAAGTACAAGAACTATGTCTCTGAAACTTGACAACAACAAAACAAAGAAAGGAAGACTATTCTTAATGATCTTGAGAAGAGATGTTGATATGTTTTTCATAGAATCCATGGTCAACAACAAAACAAATAAAGGAATACTATTCTTAATGATCTTGAGAAGAGATGTTGATATGTTTTTCATAGAATCCATGGTCTCAACAAGAGATGTTGATATGTTTTTCATACCTCCTAGACAACCCTTCATTTTTTTTTTCCTTTGGGAGTTGTTTAGACCTCCCAAACTATTTTGAATCTCTATTAAAAAGGAGAAAATAATATTTGGTTAAGTCTCAATAATCCTTCTTTTTTATAAAAATGTCCCTGTGATAAGTCTTCTGTTGAAATTTTAGTTGACATTAGGTTGGGTTGGTTGCGCTTTTTAGCTCCCAAATTTGCACATTTAAATATGAATTCCCTCACACCATTCAAAGAAATTTTAGATTAACCCAAGAGGGCTACTTAATGCCATCAAAACAACTCTACTCTTACTTTGGATCTAGTTCTTTTCTCGCTCAAGCAAGGGAATCCCTAAATGTTGTCTCTAATCTATAATTTAGGCTCAAGAGAAGTATAACAAACCATGGAATATATGAAGTTTTGGATATATCATTGAAATATTATGTGGAATCAATAGGATTGGTGCCTATATATTGGTTTATGTGGTCAAATGTAACACAAATATTGGGTTATGGGGTCAAATGTAACACAAGGATTTGCACGTTGAAAGATGAATAATTTTGTCAAGGCATATTGGGTTATGTGGTCAAATGTAACACAAGGATTGGGTTATGGGGTCAAATGTAACACAAGGATTTGCAAGGTGAAAGATGAATAATTTTGGCAAGGCACTTTGAGTTAGGAATCAATCCTTCTAAGTAAGCCAATTGGATTTTCATATTAATGTTACATGAATTAA
>JASDQU010101137.1:133107-168864 GCA_032191745.1 Picea mariana | reverse complement strand
CTTCCTTTTGGAAGACTTCCTTCTCCCTCTTTACATATTTAAGAGTTCCTTCTCCCTCTTTATATATTTTACATTGCAATTAATAGTGTGATAATATATGACAAAGTAATATATTATCATTTAGGGATGAAAGAAGATAACTAATCTTCCTCCTCAGTCATAGAAAAACAAATTGAACCCAATAATAATTTGATGAAGTGAAATTGATTTTTGTACTAGGGCTCCAACGTTTGAGAAGCAACCTCCTTTTCCACTAAATTTTAGGTCATACTTAGGATCAACATTTAACTTTTTTCGTACCTCCAAAGCATATTGAGTGCTGGTCATGTCAAATGAATCACCATAATATTTTATTTTGGGTTCAAGATTCATCATCATAGTCTAGGGTTCAAGTGATATTCTTCTTTGGTTGATCAAGCAAAAAGTGATATTCTTCTTTGGTTGATCAAGCGAAACTTGATCATTGGGTCCTTTGAATTTCACCACTAATTGATTCTTCTTCATATGCTCTTCTTTGGTTGATCAAGCAAAAAGTGATATTCTTCTTTGGTTGATCAAGCAAAACTTTATCATTGGGTCCTTTGAATTTCATCACTAATTGATTCTTCTTCATATGCTCCAATTTGATCAATTGTGGTTCATTAGTTCTTAGTGGCACACCCTTCCCATGTTCACTTTACTTTTGTAATCATATCAACTTGACAAAGTCAAATTGGAACTCCTCATTTGCATCTAACCATCATTTGATGGAATTCCTTGACATCATTTTAACTTGATTATGCACACCTTGTATACAAATTATGCACAATCATGATATTTTATGCACACTAAGATATTTTAAGGTAGGGTGGATACTCTATACATTATGAATCATAACTTTCATACCCATTATGCATGCCATGTTCTCATGACCATCAAATATACCATGAAGTTGATGATTTATGAGTCAAAACATAGTATTGAGCAAATTATTATGGATTTGAAAATGTACACATTAGTCTCATTGCTACACCTTTAATGGAAATCGGGAATATCATAGATTGAAGTAATGCACATGGTTGAACATACCCTATATCTCTCTTTCACCTAGTTACCCTCCATTGCAAGTATGCAAGTTAACAACTTACTAATGTAGCTCCTTTATTGTTTCTTTCCATTTATATATGCTCTTGAAAATGCACACGTGAGTGCTATGATGTACTCATTCGATAAATTGAAACTTGAACATGGTTGGACATGATATGTATGTTTGTGGTGGTTAGGATCTCCTTCATATTAATATAATGCAACTTTTGATCCATAATAACATTTTTCATGAAAAGTTTATTGTTGGTTGGAGCATGATTATCTTCCTGATTCAGAGGTATTGTTTCAACAACGTTTGGATCCTAGTTCCTGACTGTTGGGTATGTGTTATATTATTTGCATGATTAGCCTAATGCATTGTTACATTTCACTGGGCACAACGGGGGGGGCATAGGGAGGGTAGAGCCCCTGAGTAAATGTTTTTGGCGGCTTTGGCACACGATTTTATGGTCGGTGGTTTTCTATTTTTGTTTAAGGAATTAAGGTTGTAATATAATTCAGGTCAATGGATTAGGGATTTTGGATGCCACAAGATATTATATATTGTATTTTTATTTCGTATTCAATTTGGATAGTTCATTATTAGGTCACAAATCTGATTGTAGAGGTTATGTTGGCACCTTTTTTTCTGAATAAGAGGTTTTAGTGGATGTGTTGTCGACGTTATCCCTTCCTTTTGTTGGATGGAATAAAGGAAGGACTAGTTGTTTATCCATGGATGTAGCCCATATCGGGTGAACCACGTATATCAATGTCTCTCTTGTATTGCATTCTTCTATGTTTTATTTACACATTCATTTTGATTTGTTTTATTTTTTTATTTCTCTACAATCCTATTCCTAACAAATGATATTAGATATGAAGGTCTATTTGGTTGATAAAATCGTAGGAAACAAGGGTTCATGGTTTGAGTGAGAGTAATGGAAGAAGAATAAAAGTTTATAGTTGAGAAGTTTAACGACCAAGACTACTAGCTATGGAAGATGAAAATGGAGGACTATCTATACCAGAAGAATATTTTCCTACCATTGGGTAGAATAACAAAGAAATTATTGACTATGGAAGACAAAGAATGGGAGGTTCTTTTCATAAAGGCACTAAGAACAATATGAATGTGCCTACCAGTGTCGATATATTTCAACATTTCAAAAGAAAACACAACGAATGATCTAATGAAGGAATTAGATAAACTATATGAAAAATCATCAGCCTCCAACAAGGTATTTCTTATGAAGCTTTTATTTAATATGAATATGTTAGAAGGTGGGTATGTCGTTGATCATTTAAATGAGTTTAACATGGTCATCAATGAGTTAAGTTTTGTAGGAGTAAAATTTGATGAGGAGGTTAGGGATCTTTTGATTTTGTGCTCATTTATAGAAAGTTGGAATGGGTTGGTCATGGTTGTGAGTAATTATGTCTCTAGTTGAAATGCTTTAAAGTTTTATGATGTTTTGGTGTTATCCTTAGTGAGGAAATGCGATGGAAAAACACATGTGAGACATCAAGTAATGCTTTGACTATGGAGAACGTGGGAAGACAAAGGGAGAGAGAAAAGATCCTATGGAATAATGGGAATTCTAAGAAGGGAAGATCCAAATCCATAGGGAAACAAGAGTGTTGGCATTGCAAGAAGAAAGCACACCTGAAGAAAGATTGTTGGTCTTGAAAAGGAAAACAAGGAGATGGACAATAGGGGAATAATTAGGAAGAAAATGTAGTAGTTGATGTGTTGCAAGATCATTTAATCCTTTCATTAGATAATATTACTAATTATTTGGTGGTAGACTCAGGGGCTTCATTTCATGCTACACCCCATAGGAAATCATTTCAAGACTATGTTCAAGGTGATTTTGGATAGGTTGATTTGGGTGATGATGAACCATGTAAAATTGTTGGAAAGGGTAAGATATAAATAAAATTATAGAATGGAAACCAATGGTTGTTGAAAGAGGTGAGGCACGTTCCTAATTTGAAAAGAAATCTGATTTCAACATGGTAGATGGACATGAAGGTCGTACAATTACATTTATAGAAAATTCGTGGAAGTTCACTAAAGGATGACTAATAATAGAAAAATAAGAGAAGGTAGGTACATTATATTTATGTACCGGTGATGTTGACTCTTCTATTGCTTTAGTTTCTACAAGATTAGATACAACATTATGGAGTCATAGGCTTTAGAACATGAGTGAGAAGGGGATGCAGATCCTCCACTCAAGGAATTTGTTGCCAGATTTGAAGCAAGATGATTTGGATTTTTGTGAGCACCATGTGTATGGAAAACATAAGAGAGTTAGATTTATCAGATTTGGGAAGAAAAAGAAGAGTGGAAAGTTAGATCTTGTGCATACATATGTATGGAGATAAGATCATGTATCATCTCTTGGTGTCTCTTATTATTGAGTTACTTTTATCGATGATGCAACTAGGAAAACTTGGATTTATTGAATTCAAACAAAATATGATGTCTTTGATACTTTTAAGAAATGGAAAGCCTTGGTTGAGAATGAGACATTAAATAATTTGAAGTGTCTCATATTAGATAATGGAGGCGAATATTGCAACAATGAGTTTGATAGTTACTATTCATACCATGGGATTCATAGAGAGAAGATGGTTCTAGGAATACCACAAGAAAATGGTGTGTAAGAAAGGATGAATAGGATAATCATGGAGCATGCAAGGAGTATGAGATTATATGTAGTATTTGATCTTACAGTTTCATGTAGAAGTTATGGACACTATTGTTTACTGCCTTCAACTTCTTTGGATGGTGGCATTCCAAAGGAGTCTCGGTTAAGAAAAAAAGGTAAAATAATCATTTTTGAATAATTTTGTGATCTAGGTGGATATCAGTGGCCACCCACCCTCTCTAAGTTGCTCAAAATAGTTTTCTGGCAATTTTGGCAATTTACTATTTTTAGCAGTTTTTAACTTTTGGGGCCATTTTGAGGGCCTAAATGAAGGTTTTTCGGGATAAATATTTTCAATGATAGTCAAAGGCTCTAATTGAGCCCCCAAAATGAACCTCCTCGACGATACCTTTCCAATGAGATATTGTGCACCTAAAACTAAGATCGTATGCAAAAGTTACGACCCCGAGAAGTTGATGTGTTAACTTACCCATACAGGGCCCACATGACTTTTGGCGCTTAATCTCCTAGGGTTAGGTTATTGGATGTCTAGGGTTTTTGAAATTCCTGTTTATTGTAAAAATGTCTTCAGAGCCTCATTGTAATCATCTTCTTGCGAATAAGAGCAACCATCATATCTCTTCTCAGAGATAAGCCACCACCATTCCAACAAACTTGTTTTCTGCTGGATTTTACAGTTTTATCTTATTTCCTTATTGAATAGAAAACCAGTTTTATTGTATCTCTGTTATTCTATTTTAAGAATATTTTAACAATATGTATTCATTTCGTTCTTCTCATAAAATTCAAATCAGTGGTATCAGAGCGGTATGCTCCTTGTCATCTTAATGCATGTCCCCAATGAGGTCAAGGAACAAAGAATTGGGTCTTGAGATTGTTTTTCTTGAGGAAAAAAGCTCTCGCACGCCCAAGAAACCTCTCATGGCAGGAGAAAATAAAGATGACGGGACATGATATACTTTCAAAATGTTTCTTGAGGAAGCCCTCACACAATAGACGAACGAGATGATGGATAGTTTCACACAAATCCTTCGACGATTACTAATTGACGACACATCTTCCTCGAGCATAGGCGTCACCCCATTCAAGGTACAAATCAACTTCGATATTCTTATATTTGAAGGTCATATAGACGCAGATGATATAGACAGGTGGTTCAATCTACTAGAAGGGTATTTTTCTATCCATAACTTTTCGAATAGAGAAAATATTACTTTTGCACTCCTCAAAGTCATTCCCCATGTTAAAGATTGGTGGGAAAATTTATGTGAGAAAAAGAAAATAGAGGAACCCTCATTATTTATTGTCACAGCCACATGGGAATCCTTCAAGGATGATATTAAGGAAAAATACTACCCTATCAGAAGTTATGACGACTTGTATACCAAATGGACCACACTGCGGCAAGAAAGAGACCAAGTAATGCGAGAGATCACAAATATCTTCCATACCTTGCACACCAAGCTGGGTATCAAAGATTTAGAGAAACATATGGTGCTAAAGTATTGTGGTGCTCTACATAGATACATCGATTCTTAAATGGAATTTCTGGACATCTCGTCCTTGGGCGCGGCCTACCGATATGCTATCAAAATCGAGCAGAAGCTCAAACAAAAGATGTGACAATTTGGACTTGGGAACCCCTCACAACAAAAGCCAGGAAGGGGCGGCTCTAACCCACAAAACAAAGGACAGAGAAAATATGGACAGTATCAGGACAACTAGTCCAAGTCGCAAGCAAAGAAGGACACTGGAAAGACAAAGAAAGATACTGGGAAGTGGTGCGACTTCCATAAGAGTCCTTGGCATAACACTGTTGAATGTCGCTCAAAGTAGTTGCTGGTGGCCGAAGTGAAAGCCTCTGAATCACATGAGGGTTCTGACTTTGATTCAGAACCAGAAAGGGGAAGACAAATCATTGGCACGGAACCTAGTGCCACCATTGCTACCACCAAGCTCCATCCTGGTGAACCAGATGAGCCAGAAGAAGGAGAGCACCTCTTCCATTCACAGATGTGAGTAAAAGGGACCTCACTACACTTCATCATTGATAGCGATATCTAGAAGAACCTCATATAAAATGAGGTCATTAAGCGATTGGCCCTACCGACAACGCTACACCCACAACCCTACACTATTGGATGGCTTCGCTAAGGAAGTGATCTCCGTGTTAGCCAATAGTGTCGACTATCGTACGTCATCAAGCCCTTCAAAGATGAGGTATTGTGTGATGTTGCTCCTCTAAAAGTTTGTAATGTTCTTTTGGAACAACCTTATTTATGGAAACGCCATGATGTATATGATTCTAGGTCTCGTAGTGTTATTATTACTTTGAATAGGAAATTGTACATGATACACGAGGAAGCCCCTCCGAGTTCTATTTCATTGATCTCTACCAAGCAATGTAGGAAGGTCATCTCTCAGACCGGGAAATTTTTCTTCTTCGTGATTCGCTCTAAGAGTGAGAGAAAGATCACAACCACATCTAAGGCCTCCAAAACTGATCTCTCCCCACAAAAGAAACAAGTGGATAAGGTCGTAAAATAATACTCAGATATATTCTCCTCTACTACCGGGGTAACTTTGCACTCCCAAGTCAAGCATCCCATCGATATGACCCCAGACGCACCGTTACCCAATGGGCCAGTATACCGTCACTCTCTGTTAGAAAATGAGGAGATCAAGAGGAAGATCCAAGAACTGCTCCACAAGGGGAACATACATCCCATCTCATCTCCTTGTGGGAGCCCAATCGTGTTGGTGCAGATGAAATATGGTACTTGACAACTCTGTATTGATTACTAGGCCTTGAATAAAATCACAGTCTGAAACCAGTACCCGATTTCTTGAATCGACGACCTTCTTGATCAGCTCACAGGGGGAAAATATTTCAGTAAGATTGATCTTAAATATGGCTACCACTAGGTCCCAATAGAACAAACAAATGTATGGAAGACTGCCTTCAAGTCAAAAGAAGGTCTTTTTGAATGGCTGGTCATGCCCTTTGGTTTGAAAAATTCTCCAGCAACATTTATGAGGATAATGGAGGATATCCTACGACCTTTCACCAACACGTTTTTAGTGGTGTATCTGGATGACATCCTCATATACAACAAGACTTGGGAGGAACACTTGTAGCATATTCAACAGGTTCTACACACCCCGTGGCAACACAAACTATATGCAAACTTGGAAAAATGCTCCTTCAGCATGGATAGGGTCCATTACTTAGGATACATCGTTGATCAACATGGTGTGCATGTGGATCCATCCAAGATCCAGGTCATCCGTGACTAGACAGCCCCAACCACACTCACTGAACTTCAGAGCTTCTTGGGCCTTGCCAATTTCTATTGCAGCTTCATGTTGGGATTCTCTCATATTGCATGGGCCCTCAGCCAAGTAACTAGGGGTGGCGGTAAGGAAAATTTTGTGTGGGTCCTATCCCAAAAACAAGACTTCGATGACTTGAAGAAGCGTTTGTGCTCATCCCCAGTACTTTCATTACCGGACCTGCAACATCCCTTTGAGATAGAGACAGATGCTTCAGACTATGTTGTGGGCATTGTTCTCACTCAATACGACCACTCTATTACATATCATAGTGAGACACTATTAGATGTTGTCTGTTAGTACCCTACTTATGACAAAGAAATGTAATCCATTGTGCAAGTCTTCCGCCAGTGGAGACATTACATTCTTGGAAAGGAGACAGTCATCCAAACTGATCACAAGTCACTACAGTTCATGGAGACCCAAGGAAAATTGTAGAATGACCACCATCATAAGTGGTCAACATACTTACAACAGTTCAACCTCAACATCAAGTATAAAACAGGAAGTACCAACCGAGTTGTTGATTGCCTCACTCGACCTCCAGTCATGACACTCGCCACGATGCTAGACTCTTGTGGCCACAAGACCTTCAGATGGACCCACCTTTACGAGACATACCCTGACTTCTCCACGACCTACCAAATGTTGGGCGCCAACTCAGTGGTCGCTAATTTCCATCTTCAAGATGGGTTGTTGTGTCGTTTGGGCCATCTCTATGTTCCATAAAGCGAGCACGTGAATGATTTGGGAATCTCACTATAGTCGGATGGCAGTACACTTTGGAATCGAAAAGACAGTGGCAGTGTTGGAGAAACATTTCAACTGGATGAAACTTCGACAGAATGTTGACAAGTATATCAGGTCCTACACCACCTGCACTATTTCCAAACCGACCACTAAGAAACAGGGCCTGTACATCCCTCTGCCTACTCTTGATAGGTCGTGGGAATCCATCTCAATGGAATACATGTCAGGCCTCCCATCCACCAAGAGGGGAAATGACTGTGTTTTTGTGGTTGTTGATCGTTTTTCCAAGATGGAGATTCTAGCCGCTTACAAGAAGAACATCACAGCATAAGCCACTGTCAAACTCTTCTTTGAACGAGTATGGGTACATTTTTGGATCCCAAAAACCATTATATCATACCATGACAGTTGGTTCCTCAACACATTCTTCTTGAGCCTCTGGTCACTGCTGGATACCAAGCTCACCAAGTCACTACCTTCCACCCCCAGACAGATGGCCAAACTGAGGTCATCAATCAGATGATCATAAATATCTTGCGCATGTACAATTCAAAACACCCCCACATATGGGATGAGAGTCTTCCCTATTTCCAACATAGTTTCAACTGAGCCCTGCATAGCTCAACTGGCCACAACCCCTTTCAGGTGGGGCTGGTATCCCAACCATTGGGCCCCATGGATGTTGCACTACCCCGAGTGACCACCTCAGTCGACTCGTCCCCTGCTCCACTAGAAGCTAACAAAACCACCTGGTTCATTGAGTGGATCCAGCACATCTGCCAACAAGTTCAATATATTCTACATAAGTCTAATGCCAAGTATAATAAACACCATGATCAACATCAAGTGCCACATAAGTTTCAGGTGGGAGACAAAGTTTGGTTGCATTTGCAGAAAAAACACCTTACAGGGCCCCATTAGAAGCTTCATCCACTCTGTTATGGGTCATACACTATCACCAAGGTTGTGGTTGACAATGCTTTTGAGCTCAACATTCCCCCTTTCCTTGGTCTGCACCCAATCTTCAACGTGGCTCTCCTTCGGCCATATTTCCCACCATTACTGGACACCTCAGAGATAGCAGAGAAGTTGACACCAACATAGCTCAAACCTAACTGCATGCAACAAGAATCCAATGATCATATTGTGGACACACAAATCAAGGGAACTCGACAACAAAGGATCCATCTTTATCGAGTTGTCAAAGCAGGGCAACTCCTGCACCAAGGCAAGTGGCTCACTCGGGGCCAAATTCAACAGAAATTTCCTCATATGATGGGGGATATCAACGAAATGGAGACCATTGATTCCTAAGGAGGGAGGATTGATCCAGGTGGATATCAGTGGCCACCCACCTTTTCCAACTCTCTCAAAATAATTTTCTGGCAATTTTGGCAATTTACTATTTTTAGCAGTTTTTAACTTCCAGGGCCATTTGAGGGCCTAAACGAAGGTTGTTCGGGATCGAAATTCTCAATGATAGCTGAAGAATATGATTGAGCCCCCAAACTGAATATCTTTGATGATACATTTCCAAAAGGCTATTGTGCACCTAAAACAGAGATCGTATGCAAAAGTTATGACCCCGGGAAGTTGATGTACTAACTTACCCAAATGGGGCCCAAATGACTTTTGGCGCTTCATCTCCTAGGGTTAGGTTATTGAATGTATATGGTTTTTGACATTCCTATCTATTGTAAAAATTCCTTCAGAGCCTCATTGTAATCATCTTCTTGTGAATGAACGCAACTGTCACATCTCTTCTCAGAGATAAGCCGCCACCATTCCAACAAACTTGTTTTCTGCTGCATTTTACAGTTTCATCTTATTTCCTTATTGAATAGAAAACCAATTTTACTATATCTATGTTATTCTGTGTTAAGCATATTTTAATAATCTGTATTCATTTCGTTCTACTCATAAAATCTAGATCATTTTGGCTATGAATAATTTGTCCATATTGATAGAGAAAATAAAACAAAGCTTGAGGTAAAATCCAAGAAGTGCACTTTTATTGGATATAGAGTTAATGATTTTGGTTATCTCTTATGGTATTATGTAAATCAAAAAATCATTAGGAGTAGAGATGTGGTATTCAATGAGAAGGTCATGTACAAAGATCATTTGTAGGGAAAAAAACATGAAAAGGAAAACACATAATTCATAGTACTTGATGAAATAAAAAAAATGAAATTCCAAAGGTGCCAAAAAATAAAAATGTCTAACAAAAACAACAACAACAATAGTAGATACTTCAAATTTTTGCAAGTGTCATTCAAAAATAAACCAGGTTAAGTAGACCCCCCCCTAAATGATGCTCTTCTTCACTGTACTATGCATTGTTGACTAATTTTGGTGAACCATAAATGTATCAAGAAGTAATGCAGGTAGAAACTAGAAAGAAGTGGGAGAAAGGAATGATAGAGGAGATGGAACCTTTGGTACATAACTAGACTTGGTACTTAGTTTGATTTCCTGCAAGTAAAAGAGAACTGCAAAATAAATGGGTTTATAAGTTGAAGGAAGAAGATGGAAGCAAAAATAGCTACAAGGATAAACTTGTTGTAAAGGGTTTTGCACAAAAGAAATATATATATTTTATCCTATTGTTAAAATGACTTCAATTAGAACTATTTTAAGTCTAGTGGCAGTAAAATATTTTTATCTTGAATATTTAGATGTAAAGATAACTTTTCTCCTTGGGGGAATTGGAGGAAGATATTTATATGCAGCAACCATAGGGGCATGAGGTCAAAGGAAAGGATAAACTAGTATGCATGTTGAAAAATATCTTGAATGGCCTAAAGCTCTAAGGTAGTGGTATTTGAAATTTCACAGGTTTATGACAAAACAAGGTTATAGTAGATGTCATTCTAACCACCGTGTTTATTTTAAGAGACTAGATAATGGAAACTATATTACCTTGTTATTGTATATAAATGACATGCTTGGTGCAGGGTCTAACATGTAGGATATAAATGTGCTCAAAATAAAATCATCCAATTCATTGGAGATGAAGGATTTGGGTTCTACAAAGCAAATTCTTGGTATGAGAATAACAAGAGACGATAAAAATAACAAATTAACATTGTCTCAAGGTGAGTACATAGAGAAGGTGTTGGAAAGATTTAAAATAAAGGATGCAAAACTAGTTAGTACACCTTTATCCAACCATTTCAAATTAACTAAGGAGATGTCTCCCAAGACACATCTGCAGATAGAATACATGTGTAAGGTTCCATACTCATTAACAATTGGAAACTTGATGTATGTGATGGTGTCCACAAGGCTGCATATTCCACATGTAGTGGGAGTTGTGAGAAGATAAATGAAAAATCCAAGTAAAGAGAATTGGAAGGAAATAAAGTGGATTCTCAGGTATTTAAGAGGTACTACTACTCATGAATTATGTTTTGGAGGCTCAAACATTTTTTTATATGGATATGTTGATTTAGATATGTCAGATGATATATATAGCAGGAGGAGCACCACAAGGTATTTTTATTGTAGGTGGAACAACATTAAGTTGGATTTCAAAATTGCAAAAGGGTGTTTCACTTTCAACAACATAAGTAGAGTATGTCACTGCTACATAGGCTAGTAAAGAGATGATATGGTTACAAAGGTTTATGGAGGAATTGGGAAATAAGAAGGAGAATAGAAGGTTGTATGTTTTGAAGCCATTTCACTTTGTACATCTTGTATTTGAGGACTGCAACTTTCCTAGTTAACTGTTATTCTTTTTGGGAACCAATATTTGTAACTTGTAAGTAGTATTTGCTTGTGTTTGCATGTTTCATCTTGGCTATATATAGTTAATAACCTAATTCAAATTTGTATTGGGTTTTCCTAGTTCCATCTCATTTTTAAATACTTATGTTGTTTTATATTATTTTCATTAAAAGGTTTATATCTAGAGATTGTGTTTGGAATGAAGTTCATTATTGATAATTATTTCAAACTTCAAAGTAGGCAAAGGGTAATGTATAGTAATATCTGCACCTGAGTGGGCCCAATGGTTAAGAACATGTGTTATCTCCGGGGAGGTCACAAGTTCAAAACCGGCGGGGGGTAGGGATGCTCATATTAGCTCGTTGTGACAAGGCTGGAAGGGTAGACGACCCCTGGGATAGAGGTTCACTTCAGTGGGCCTCGGGACGTCTCGACCCCTGCTGAGTCACAAGTTACTAGTATATCTGGCTTGCGGGCTGTTGGATATACTCTTGGGAGGTTGCTGTTCCCATGGTCAAAAAAAAAATATCTGCCAATGCTCATTTTTCTTTAGAAAACATGCATGAATATAGTGTGTAAATGAGGATTTTATGTCATGATAATAGTTGAGGATTCCACTGCCTTCATTCCCACTTTAAGAAAAAGAATGATTCTTTTGTGTTACCACCTAAGCAAGTGGTGAATATATTTGATAAATCAAAATACTGTCAGTACAATTGTTGCTAACCTGATCATACCTCTCAATATTAGTTATAAACAACCTAAAATGTATATGGATCAATGGAAAACACCTACAAAACCCATATCTGATAATTAAACACTTAGACAATAATGATTTTTTGACATTTTTTAGTTTCCCATGCTTGAGAATTAAACACTTCGGTATAAATTTTCTTGCCTTATATTTATCAGGCTTGAAAACTATATAGAGTGTTTCTTTGTGAATCTTTGATTGCTTATATATTTGTGTAGAATCTAGATAGATATTAATGTGTACTTGACTGTGTAGGTATTTGGGCAGGGGATGAAAACTGTCCGGTATTTTGATGGAAAAACCTATTAATGGGTTGAAATAAGCCGACAACCCAATATTATGGGTAAGGAAAGCATTGTTTCAGTTATGCAAGTGTAATATGTTTCTGTTTTGTTATTCACTAATATAGAAAGGTCTCTCTTCTTAGAGAAGATTTTATTCCCTCCTTCTTGGTTCAAAGTTCAAACCAATGTTATCATAGCCAGAACTGGAATTGCCAAAATCTCAAATTAGACTGACCTAGAAAAAAACTAGTTGTATAAAAAATACATAAATTATACAAATTTTAATTAAAAATTATATATTCATTTGCATCAATGTGAATCCAAACCATTAGACACCAAATATGAAAATTTCTCTCATGTATATAGCATATGGGTGAAATCATGAAGGTGGGTTACACTTTTGCTTGTTTTATGAGAAAAAAAACTGTATTTTCACAAGTTATTCAACTTACGACATATAAAAGTATTTTTTTTATTTAGAATTTCACTTTACAGTAAAAACAAAACTTTTGAAGTATTGTGTTAGATTTCTAATGACTATTTTTCAAATTTTTTTTATCACGATTTGATATGTCAATTTGACAATTGTTTAACAGTATGTTTCTTAAACACGAAATGAATGATAATGAGTTACTTATTTCTACAACAATGTTTTTTTTATTAAACTTATGTTTTGAAGAAACAAAATATACTGCAACAATCTACAGAGACTCTATTTTATTATGACTATCATTTTGAATTTAACGGATGAATATTATAATTTCTAGAATTTTTTAAAGTTGACCAAGATGAAAACGTTGCAGAGTTTAAATACATGTTTTTATACACCTCGTATCTATCTTAATTTTTACGTAAAACTAAAATATAAATATACCCTTTTGAAAAGAACAGTTTAAGGATTATTAATATATTTTTTTCAAATTTTTTCACTGTATATTTTTTGAGATACTGATATTTCATTTCACTGAATCATAATGTCTGCTGAAAATATTATGTAGTGAGTTTTTAAAAAAATTAAATAAAATTAGATAAAAATAACGAAAATGAAAACAAATTATACGAATTGAAAGTAGATTCAATTTTGGAAATGCTGGTGTCATTTTGGAAACCAAATTCTCAATGTTTGTAGGAGTCCGCAACCTCTGAAGTTTAGCTATGCTTGAGGCATTTCTCTGGTTTCGGTTTTTAGTGGCAATTTCAAGTTTTCGGCCGAAAATTAATTTTTTCGGCCGAAAGAATAAAATTTAACGAAATCCGTTAAATTAAACGGTTTCCCGATCTTTCGGCCGAAAGGCTGTCGAACGAAATCCGATCATCAGAAAATATGAAACGAGACGTCGTATACGTTTGAAAATATGAAACGACATGTCGTTTAAGTTCTTTTCATGCCAAATGGTATAAATAGGATTGCAACCGAACAAATTTAACACAATCCATCAAATGAACAAAAAGATATGAGCTCGAGGATAAGGATTTCAAAGCACTTCTCTTACTGATTGTCACTATATTCTTTTCTTTTTTTCTTTATTCCCTCTGTTCCATAGGCTTAATCAGAGGATTGATATCGATACATGGTTGTTTTTTAAAACACTTCAACAAAGTTTCGAATCATCTTTTTGGTTTTTGTTGAATAAGGTAAATGACGTTTGTTCAAGTTTTTATTGGAATAACAATTTATGGGTTGAAAGATAAATGTTGAGCAATATATGACATAAGGGTGAATATAGCAAAGTGGTAGTCATTCCGACACATATGTGAACCAAAACACATAAACATCGGGGCTCTAAATGGCTTCTAAAGTGCAAAAAAATCATACTACAAAAAATCACTATGAATATCATCAAAATCACCCCCTAGACTGGGATTCTCATCATCACAAACGTACAAGATTTTATCATGCCACAATCCTTCAATCCTCCAATCCACAAGATGTAGAAGACAAAGGTTGCATTGTTTTATTTCATACATTGCTGAAATGTTGAAATGATGAAAAACTATTTGTCGGTTGAAACTGGGAGAAGACTGCAATTTCTACTTTCTTTGTGTGAAGTCCTAGGATTATGAGACTATTACCAAACAACCTGAAATGAGGGTCCCAGTTGTAACTTTTAATGTTAAAAATTTAATTATATGTTGATATTTACTGTATATGTATGAGGTAAGTATCAACATCAACTTTAATAATTTAATAATAAAAGTTATATACAAAATCAAACGAGAAGGATTCTCTTGACCCAAAATAGGAAAATAGAGGAGAGAGAGGGAGCCATTACATAGAGTTAGCTCAGGGTTTGGAGGGGGCACTCTTTTTTCGTGTCTTTTTTCCTTTTTTTTTGTTTTTTTTCCTCTTGGGGTTGTAGGTCAGACTGGTCAGTTTGATTGCTTGTTGTTCGAACCTGTTGATTCAGACATGAATCATTTTTGGTTGGGTTTTTTAAGCATAACTAGTCTGGTTTTGGTCCAAATCAGTCTGAACAAGTCGGTTTGAACTGGAACAAATCTGTTTGATTGTTTATAGGTCTTCTCAATAGAACATTTCGTCCTTTCTATGAATTGGCATATTAAAATATATTATATTAATAATGAGCACCAAATTCTCCCCCAACATTTTAGCCATCTTTCATTGTTTACCAAATTATTAGGGGCACATTAATATTATCCTATTTCAGTCTGCCCAATTTTTATATAATTCAATGGTCTCAACATTTATTATATTGTTGGAATTATTAGTGTAATTTGTACATGCGGCCAAGACGCATTCATATGTATCATTATGTACTTGTAATTATGGCCAATGTTAAAAGGTTTACGGTTAAGGCTGACCTGGTCAAACTTGATATGTCGGCTCAATAACCCTCTTGACATGCATGCCCTTGTTTTGTGGGACCATAAGCCCGTCTTGAAGGGATGACTCCCTTGAGTGGTGTATAAATACACAACTCAAGATTTCTTTTGTATCATCTCATCTTGTGATCTCGTTTGAAATACCAAGTGTTATAAGCCTAAGGGCACTTAGCTTTGGCATTTTTTTTCCTTGTGATTGGCATTTTTCTCTTAGGTGCGCTTGTGTATTCTATTTTCAGCACTTGTACTTGGTTTTTGGACTCTCTCTCTCTAGCCCACTAGACCTATCTCTCTCTAACCCACTTGTAAGAAGGTTATTTTAGAATTTGGGTGAGATTTAGTTCCATTCATTTTTTTATTGACCCTTATAAATCTCAACATGGTATCAGAGCAGGTGTGAACTTTACTCTCTTAATTCTTTTGGCTAATTCGAAAACTATTGGCTAGTGGTATGTTTGTTATAGTGTGCAACTGTGGTTTTTTTGGATCATATCTTCTAGGATTTCTCTAGGGGTTCTAAAGATATAAACCCTAATCTAGGGTTACACCTTCCTTCTAGGATTTCATTGGCACTTTTCACCCTCTTTAAGGACATCACTTTCATTCCTAGGGTTACCTAGCGTTTTGTACCATTTGGATCTATAAAGGTGATTTTTTGATGCCTACATTCCATAAGGAGCCTTCATACTTGTTAGAATTCTTACATTTTGATCAACTATTGATTTTTCTAGTGGTGGTGCACTAGAGAAGAAAACAGAGTGGGAACTTTCAACCTTTCCTTATAGCAGTAATGAAAAGGCTTAGTGAGGGAGCAGTTAGATAGAGATATAGGTTGTTGTTTTGTAGAGGGCACACACATGCACGACCTTCAATTAATTTCAGTTTATGTCTAGCTCATATTTAACAATTTTGGTTTAGATTTTTGTTAGTCTTCAATTTAGCTTTTAGTTTAGCTCAATGTCTAGTTCAATTCTAAGTTTAGTTCAATTCTAGTTTTGCATGCATGATCTATCGGGTAATGTGCACATCTCTAGTCTATTGGAGCTCTCTTGCATGGTAGGTGCGGTTTAAGGAGTGAGTTTGTCAAGATTTCTTTACTAATTCAATTACCACTCGATCTGTAATGATTTGCCAGTGTAGGTGTTAGCCTCAACTATGTGGAGCAACATGGTCTCCATACAAGGAGTCTTAGATACGGGATCTAAATTGATTTGACCTCACTAACAACTAGGTCCTCTCTCAAACAAAAATGAACACATGTTTCTTGGATCAGACCCAACTCACAGAAAACCCTATTTTGTACTCTCATGAGTCTACTATCGCAGGGTGAGTATATTTTCCTCTGACACGGGCTGGTGATTATAAAATCCCGAGTTAAAATTATTTTTATTTATGAGAATTCATTAGTTTTGAAATCATAGTCACCATACTTTTGGAACTCAACGAGTAAACTTGGAATTAATAACATCCAAGATGCTCTTCAATGTGATAATTTTTTCTTGGTGTAATAATGCTCTTCTTGCTTTTGTACTCTCTGCAAACTGAAAATGTCATCTTTTAGTTGTGAAAAAACAATTTCAATGTCTTACAATTTAAGATGATTAGGGAATTATTAAGAACCATAAATTCATCAACTAACTAAGATAAATTTCTCTTGATATATTGTCTTAGTGCAGTTTTTTCCAAAATACATTTTTCAGATAGGTCATGTTAGATTTTATAATTCATCATATCGATATCAAGCATAACTGTCCTATAAAAAATCATAGTGTACATACCCATATTCACTAGATCTTCATATCGATAAGAAATCAATCTAAATCTTGACTTCCAACCGAATATTACAAAAGAATTAGATGTATCCATATAAATTTTGTCCATGAATTTGGTTAGATGACTTCCATCATGGCACCACACGTGGGAGGTTATAACAATTTCCAGAGTTTCATTAACATCCGTCCAATTTTTTTTCATTCTGCAGACACATTTCTCATTGTGAAGAGAATACATTATATTTGATTTGCAGAGAAGCAAACGAGAATTTGTGAATATGCAGATCCATATATTCAAAGACATAGAGTGTTGATCTAATTGAACGTGAATCTAGTAAAAAAAATTGTAATTTGATATCTTTTGTATTTATAATTATAGGTTCATGAGTTTCAATATTACTTTTAAATATTTCTAATGCATATAAATAATTATATCATAAAAGTTTTGTAATAATTATATCAAATACAATACATTTATATTTTAAATAGTTATACCATATTATATTTAAAAATTGGTTAATATAAATTGATTATTATATGATATTTACCTGACACACCTGCTTTCGATTGTGGCCATGGCAGTTAGGAGTATGTAGTCATAAGGGCATTGTGCTGCTACATGGCACACATGCGTTAGGCCATGACAAGGTAGCTAGGAGTCTCAATAATGTTTATTTTGAGTTGCAATGGCCAAACAATGGTTGGAATTTTGAGAGCTAGAGATCAGTGCATCATGAAGCTTAAGAAAGAACAACAATATGTACCTTCATATACAATTGTTGAGGTCTTAAAAGGAGCAGTGGATTACGTTGGCTACACTATCTTCATTCTGACATCAAATATGACAACATTTCGCCGGATGAAATGGTTTGTGAATGGGGAAGAATTGTGAATTGAAACACAACCTAGGTAGCACTTGCGCGGCGAATGAATCCATAGTCGGTGCCCCTACTATTATTAATTGGATTTCCTCTCTAAATAGAAAAATGTAGGTCCCTTCCATTCAACAAACAAGTTCATGTAATTGCCCCATCGACAAGTACACCAGTTTAATGTAGGGTGATGTTCACACACTAAAAATATTGAAAGAAATGGAGGTTACCATGTCTGGAGTGATTGCAACTTTGAAATCGATCTCAACCCCATTTTCTTGAAAAATTTAGAGATAAGAGTCTTATTTACTATTTTTTTGTTTCCTTACAACTGTAGTTCATTTTCAGGTTCTTTGTTTTTCATCACAGTGCAGTGCACACCCTTTCTTGGGTAGCAATATTTCTTTAGAATATGTTGGTCGTCGTGATAGCCAACATCAAATCTAATTCATGGGAAGAAATTGCATTTAGAGAGAGAGTATTATTTTCACATATAATAGATACACTTATAGTTATGAGAAAATATTAACGTGTACAACATGTATGGTAAAAACCCCTCATCCAATACTATATGTATTTCATCAATTCACAATATACCATATATATGCAGAGGTATTGTAAAAACACCTCATCCAAGACTATGCATTTTATCAATTTACAATTTACCATATATGCTTCAATAGTTTCAGATGCAATTTGAATTTCCCATCCGTGGATTGATGGAGGTATGGTAAAAACACCTCATCCAAGACTATGCATTTCATCAATTTACAATTTACCATATATGCTTCAATAGTTGATGCAATTTGAATTTCCCATATGTGGATTGATGGATGGCTGCATAATCCTCATCAAAAGGGACACAAAATAATTTCATGTGCATAATTATAATTATAAATTATTTTATTTTTTTGTAGGGAATGAAATGCCTATAGTGATACAATGAACTAAGATGAAATTAGAGAGATGAGATGAGACAAGGAGATATTCACGACATAGTGTATACATGTGTGGATTGTTGCATCTAGTTACATAGTCCTTGCTTTCTGTACATGGTTTTGCAATGAAGTTACATGGTCTCTTCATGATGGATTTTTGATGGAACAAATGCTCGCTCAGACTACATAGGTATGGACTTGCCTCTTATTTTAGTATATGAAACTAAGGATCTTCTACACCAATTTTATTCTATCTCCTATGAATTGATCCCCTTACGAACATGTTTTCTGATGTGACAGACGGGGCCAAATCTACTCGGATCGGGACTTGTGGAGTGAGCATTTTCTTCAATGCATTATATGGGCATATCAATATGAACTTGTTCACAACTCATGCATGTAGCCATCAAAGACGTAGTAGCTAAACCACAAAACATGTAGCCAAATAAGATGTCAAATTTGAAAATTAGTATAAAAACGAAATGGTTCCAAAGTTTTCTAAAAATTTAGGTTAAAATGTCTTGGAATGTGCAACATTGATGCAAAATTAAAAAACCAATTCGTATACTAAAACAAGTGCCACTGCATTGGTGATGTCCTTATTGAATATTTTTGACAAAATGATTGTTGTTGTAGGTGAAATATATCCTTTGGGTTGAAACAGATATAAGCTTCCAGAAGCCTTCCAAAGCCTTCCTATTTGATAATGCCCCTATTTTTATGGGATTAGAGTGTGTTAAAAGAAGCTATGATCCATCACTAGTGAGTTTTTCTACTTTGCTTGTTCCAAGGTATGCCATTGGTTGAATATTGGTTTTGACAAATTCTTTTGTTATGGTTCCTTCATACCTTTTTGTCAAAGGCATTATATGTGCATTTTCCTCTACATCATAAATAACAATTTGGATCTCTTGGACAACTAGCAAGTGAACTCAATCAATACCATGAAATTGAATTATAGTATCTGTGAGTGGTGTTGGAAATCTTTGTCTATGAATGCATGGATTTCAAATTTACACTTCTCCCATCCATTTATGTTCCATAGACAAAGCTTCCACCATGACATTAGTTTTATTCAAAAGTTTTATTTGATATTGTAAATAGTGAAGGTAGATTAGTCAAAAGGTTTATATTCAATATCTTAAATGGTTAAGGTAGATAATCTAGTTACCTCCAAAGGGATTATAATATATACATGTACATCAGCTCGTTCCAGAGGATACTAAAACATTTAAATATTTGGAGAATGCAAAGCCAGTTATTCTCTTTTGGTGCCCCTTCAATTTCATGTTTATCTGCAATCAAACTCATTCACTGGCATTCTAGTAACAACAAGAGACCAAGGGAAAATATTAGGCACTACAAGGAAAAATGTAAATCCATTTTTGAGTTGAATATTGAAAATTTGAATTGTTGAATCCTCCATTCCAATAGTAATGATGTTATTATCCGAAGGCTAAAAATATATAAATGTTGCTTCTAGGGGAGGGGGAATGCATTTTTCCATGACTTGCATTAATATTGACATCACTACATATTTAAATTTCATACATATCAGTTATTAAGATATCATCAAATTCTTTATAAACTTTGAATTAAGGGACCCTTTCATGGTTTACAATGTTACACTGCAAATGTTCATGAATTCAACATAATCACTTGTGAATTCAACAAAAAATCTATTGGGGTGACATGAAGGAAATAACAAACCACAATATCTATGAGCAAGAAAATGTTTGCGGAGTGCTCAACAGAATTGGATTGAAGCCATATAACTTGTAATTTTATGCAATAGAAATATCATAAAGGGATGGAAACCAAGAAGTTTTGGAGAAGCATGAATTCCAACATAGTGTGGATGTATGTATTGATAGGAAATTTAAATAAAAAAATTCAAAGATTGAAGGAAAAGAACTAAGAGAAGAAAAGTAGCAATACTCATTGACGTAAAATGGTTATTTATAGTCTATATGGTCTTTTGGGTGGAGAAATTTCACATTTTGAATCTTTCATTCATGAAGAATGTGTATTTTCTCTTGTACATTAATGAAATAATAAAAGATGCATTTCTTTAAAAAATCAAATATATGAAAGACTTTGAACAACTAAATGAAATTCATGAAGAATGTGTATTTTCTCTTGTACATTAATGAAATAAAAGATGCACTTCTTTAAAAAATCAAGTATATGCAAGACCTTGAACAACTAAATGGAATTGCATTGTAGATCTCTTTTCATTACATACTCAATCTATAAATATTTTCCTATGATTATGCCAAGATAAAATTATGGAATAGTACTGAGCACATGCAACAAAGAAAGTTGCACTACCAATGCAAATTACCTTGCACTATCCACAGAATTATTAGGTTTCTCAAAACCTGTTGTCAATTCTTCATCCCCATTGAAGGTATGCTCATCTTCTTATTGTAGAAATATAATAGAATTTCAATAAGCTTTGGATCGATTTTATGGTTGACCCTATTTTGTTATGTCCCACTTCTTGAATTTTCAGATGGCTCATTCTTCACTCCATTCCTCCCACTTCCTCCGACTTCTAGCCCCTTTTTCTTTTCACTGTTCATCTACAAGTAGTATAAAGTAATAGATTATCTACAAGTCAAACTACACTGAGTTAAAGAGAAAAAAGAGAACGGTATTGTTGGAACATCAAACTAAAGAAAACATGATTGTAAGTAGACTCCCTAAAGGTATCTCATCTCGAAAAGTTAACTGGAACTATATTGTTTATAAGCATAGTCTTGAACCCCAACCAAACAAGAACCTTATGGTCGCTACTCATCATCTATCCAAACAATGTTCATTATCAACGAAATAAGGTTGAGGCTCAAACAATGTTCATTGATCAACAACATAAGGTTGGCGCTCATGGAAATGTAAGAACATATTAAAAAAAAATATGTTTAAAGTAATTCATAAATAGAATTCAATCCGGATGTTATCGGAGAAATATGAAATACACATATACTTGCTACTTCATTGGAACGCACTTTTGGAGCAAGACTAACTTATTGTATTGTACATAGAAAATATAACCTAAAATAGGTTTGCATCAATCAATACCAAAACAATAGGCCCAAAATTCCATACCATCAAAGTTAACAAATAAAAAATTAATTACTCTGAACCTGCACAAAATTTTGCAAGAAAACTTGTAAGTGCCCCAAGAAGCAACATCCATGACCAGGATGAACACCATGCGTGTTACTATGGATTCATTTCCAATACAATAAATCGAAATTTATATACATATTTTCTCCAACCAAATGTAAGGGCATCTCTAGTTTATAACGTTGTACATGAAGCAAATAAGAATTTCGTATCATTACAGTACATTAAGGGGATTTGAACTTTTGTTGTTTCCTTGTAATAATTTGATTTGGAAAAATAATGTCTGGGTTTTTGATATGAGGATTAAGTAAAGTAATTTCTTGCCATTTTGATTTTGTGCCATGAACCCTCGAAGATATGCTCCAAAGAGTTTCATGTGTCTTAACAACAATGGTTTTTGATTGAGAGGGTGATGCTTTCAATTTCAGAAGATCAGGGTTTTTTTCTTGCCCATCCCATTGGCTATAAGCCATCGAGAGCCTGAGTGTTCATGTTTCTTACTACCCCACTTTTGAAAAAACCATTCCTTCTTTTGTAGTGCATCAAGAGATTTGAGGCCAACCATGTGGACTTTTGTTATTTTGAACTATGGATGCAACTAAACTGGCTTATGTTCTTCAACATCTTCTTCTTTGGATTCAACATTTGCACTAATTGGAACCAACTTTATAATCATGGCACGAGGGGGTTTGATGGCTCGCTCTTCCTGAATAATTGTTATCATTGGTACTCCAATAGGTTTGTAGTTTCTTAGGGGATCTCTCAACTAGACAAGCATTTCAATTGTAAGAGTTTCATTCATAAAACTAAACCTTGAATTATTTTGTTTTCTGTTGCTAGTATTTTTTGAATTGGCAACATGTAGATCCTAATCAACAACCTTGATGTTATGAGTGCTCTTCTTTTGATCAACTTTATTGGAAATACCCATATCAAGCTAATAGAATAAGGAGACATTAGAATAGTTGTCTATAACGCACGATCCACAAAAGTATTACAAAAAAATAGGGGCCGCTAAAGAGGTAGGTGTAGGTGTAGGTGTATATATAGAGAAGATGCTGTATCCGTAACTATAAAATTACCAACATAAAGTCTCATGATGGGGAATGACCAGGGATGGGAGGGCTTGGGTAGTGCCTAGGGAGCTTGGGTACAATCTGTTGAAGATCTATTGACAAGGTCAAAGAGAAAAATTTAGTAACAGATGCCTTTGCTCGTTCTATGATGGATGAGATCTGAACTTACATCCAAATTGTGTAGGGATTGATCCAAATAATAGATAATCCAATCTTGGCATGAAGAAAGAAAAGGGGTTGTGGTGTGCAGAAACAAATACCTGACTTAGGAGCCTCATAATGTATTGATATGTAATACTTTGTGGAATTGAAAATTGAAAAAAAAACACTCTAATAACAGTAATTATTGTCATCCAAACAATGACAAAATACAACCAAAGTTTACAAAAGCAATGTTGTTCACACCATCAATATGTGCATCAATCTGCAATGTTGTAATACTATTGTCATTTACAACCATGTATCACAAAAAGAAACTACAACAACATGTAACCTAATTTTTAGCTTGAATATGAACCTAAAGGTGTTTCCCCAACTCTCCAGTCACATTATAAGAATATATGCTCAGAAAATGCCACTCTTACATGCCACACTACATCAAATGAACTATGCCTCCCATATAGGTATTGGTATAGAAAAAATGGCTTATCGGTTTACCATATGAAGAAAGTGTCATGACATATAGATATGAATGCCTAAACTTGACACCAAGAAGGAAAATTTACATACCAACAAATGCTCCATCTGGGCTCCAAATACACTGGTTCACTGACGCAACTGATTCTTTTGAAAGAGTTTCCTAAACACATATAACAGGGAATGTGTTTGAGTAATCCAAAATTCTATGCTGCTAAGAATCACCTTGTAGGAAAGCACTTGCATTGTGAACAATAAAATATTAAATATGTTTCTTCACCCAAATGACTAAAAACTAAAACAAGATGTAATATTTACACCTGCACAATGATTGTACGATTTGAGGCATCCCAATATTTGAATGACCAATGAGTTAACTTTTCACTTGATCTTAACTTCCCAACTTGAATATCACCAACATTGGTTCCAACTAAAAAATATGCATCCAATTCACTACATTTAAAAGTCATTTCATGGTTAAATTGCATTTAAAACAAAACTGAAGATGAAGAAATAGACTTTAGAACCTTAAAATACATAATTTCTACAAATAAATTGCAGATTATCTAATATAATTGTCTGTTGTGGAGGATGAAAACCCATGCTAACAAGACTTAAACCTTGGTTGAGGCTTCTTACAACAACCATTTGGGAAGATCATATACACACATAAACCATACGCGAACAAAACCCAACACAACGTACACAAAAAGCACACAAAACTAACAATATCAAAGGAAACCAATGCAATAACCTTGGTCAACACGAGGAAAATACATACAATTAAAAACATCTACTTACTATATTATGAATAGTGGGTTCTGGGACGATCGACGTAGGTTTACCTTCCACCACGCTCAAAGAAAATATGCGCTTTCGATCTTGAGCTAGAGACTCAAGTAAGCAATAAAAATAGCCTATTGATGTATAATAAGAGAGTATAGCATGGCCATTTCCCCAACTTGTATATTGTTATCACACTAGTAAATTTAATTAAATTAAACTAAATATAACTAATTTTAAATAAAACAAGATGAAATAAAATTAAAATACAATAACCTACACGTGGAATTATACACCAAACATTTGTCATCCACATATGTTTGTAAATGTCAGTTATCAATAATAATTTATACAACAGATGCCACTTGCATTTCATAACCAAGTTTCTTCCTCAAAGTTGTCTGTCCTTTCACTCAACCACATGGGGGGATTCACTGGATGTATGGGAAACATAGCCATTTCAGCTACCTAGCCTACATGCCTTAGGCCGCCAATAGGAGCTGAAGCTCCGAAGTGGGTGGCCTCCTTCAAGGATCCCTTCGCTAGGGAGCTACTGGAGTTTGGCCACCCATGTTTCGTAGACCATGAGGGATCATACCGAAATTCGAAAATGCACGACATTCTGGCCTGGAATGCAACATGTTTAACTAATTGAAAAACCCAAATGAATATATTATATTAAGAATAGCCTATTGATGTATAATAAGAGAGTATAGCATGGCCATTTTCCCATCTTGTATATTGTTATCACACTAGTAAATTTAATTAAATTAAACTAAATATAACTAATTTTAAATAAAACAAGATGAAATAAAAATAAAATACAATAACCTACACGTGGAATTATACACCAAACATTTGTCATCCACATATGTTTGTAAATGTCAATTATCAATAATAATTTATACAACGGATGCCACTTGCATTTCATAACCAAGTTTCTTCCTCAAAGTTGTATGTCCTTTCACTCAACCACATGGGGGGATTCACTAGATGTATGGGAAACATAACCGTTTCAGCTACCTAGCCTACATGCCTTAGGCCACAAATAGGTGTTGAATCTCCAAAGTAGGTGGCCCCCTTCAAGGATCCCTTCGCTAGTTAGCTACTGGAGTTTGGCCACCCATGTGTCGTAGATGTTGAGGGATCAGACCGACATTCAAAAATGCATGACATTCTAGCCTGGAATGCAACATGTTTTCCTCTCATTTGGGAAACCTTCAACCTACTCCCTCACCTTCTTGAATTGCTGGGTCATTTTCTGGTTTGTGGGAGTTTATCGAAAATGGTTGTGGAGGGTTCAACCTAAAATAGAAAATACCCCCTGTGCTAAGTCGAATCCATTCATCAAAGTTGCTTAACTCATGGACAAAGGTATGTCCAACTAATCATGAGCAGTTCATGCGACTTGCGAGTGAAGCCATAAAGGAAGTAAGGAACCTTAGCTCATTCACCACCATGTGTTCTGTAACATTCTACTTTGACGTTGATTGGACCTGTATAATATGGTCCACACAGTGGCATAGCCTCAATATTTATTGGCCCTGAAATGTTATTCTAGTTATTACCCTTTTTAGGAATCAGATATAGAAGAGTCAGAGCTAGATCTAGGAATTGGGGAAATGACGATGTGCCCACTTTACCCCCCATACCCTCACATCTCAAGCACAGTCTATGGATTATCGATCTAGCTAGGGTGACTGCTCCTTCAGGCTGCAACCAACGAAAGAATCTATTTGGTAGGTTGTTCCAAGACATGCACCGGAATAACATGGCAGTACTGGAAGCAGAGAAAAGAAAATATATATGCGTGAATGAGAAATATCTCCTTGATGTTGATGATTCCAAAGTGGTTTCCGTGGTCTGACTACCAAGGAGCTTCCGCTTTAGGGCCAACCAACAAGTAAATAGTATTTATCGATTGATTGTTAGCACTTGGGTCCTAGCTGGTGCACGGTATTTTCAAGCCTTCTATTCTAAAAAGTTTGGGCTTCCCCTTGTTTATGTTCATGCTTGATCCTTCTTGATATGCTCATTTTTAGTACCTGCAACATTGCATTGTGTGTGTAGACCATGCATGGAAATCTTATAGATAGTTTGAATAAAGGAAAGAAGGAACCTAGCACCTGCAAAGAGAGTTTACAACTTCAAATGCTAAGCTGAGTTGATAACGATGCAATGAAGAGAAGAAAATGCAGTGACCGCCTCACCATAATGCATACATAGATTGGTCAGGTGGTGCATCACCGCCTCACCATAATGCATACACAGATTGGTCAGGTGGTGCATCACTACCTCACCATAATTCATACACATATTGATTAGATCGATTTTCCAGGTAATATGATGCATCACCATCGTCCTTAGAAAAATCATGTCAGAAAGATAATCAATGATCAATGAAGTTTCTCGGATGGATCATATCAATGAAGTTATAATAGATTGAAAAATTAGGTTATGTAACATAGAAAAAAAATCATTTTAGATTCAATGAAGTTATAATAGAGTGAAAATCTTACCTTATCTATCAAGCTCCACAATAAGACATCGATCTTGTTAGCAAATAGCGTGTTTGATAAAATCAATTTAAATATTATAAAAAATAATATTTTCTTTTCTCCTATGTACAAGTTTGAAAAGCATAAAAATATTTCTGGTCAAACCCAAAGTAATGGATGGTCAACACCCAATAGAATGATATAGTCCTTGCATTGCCTTCATCAAAGACTGATAAGGTGGTTCCAACTTAAAACTTAGAATAAAACGTCTATTCAAAAATGAAAACTTTGATTAAAACTTAGTTTTGATTCGCCTATAAAAACTAATTAACATAAATAAAAAATCTCATAATGAGTATGTTGTAATGGCTTCCAACTTATATATGTATTGGAAAGTTTCCTTGAATTGAAAAAAAAAAAAAAACAATTTATATTGTCCCAACTACCCTTTAAAGCAAAGACTTATAAGATAATGCCTCAATGAATTGGACATGGACGACATAAATTTATTGGGACAGTTTTTCCAATATCTCAAAACCAAGTCTCAAACTTTAAAAATTTATAAACAATTTTTAATTATATTGAATTCAATTTTAAAATTTTAATATGAATTATTTTTTTTATATATTAAAAAAAAATCAATAAATGAAATTAATATTTAAAAATTTCTCAATTTTAAAATATTTTAAAATATATAAATATTTAAAAATATATATAATTTTAATGTA
The DNA here is from genome assembly GCA_032191745.1 of Picea mariana. Lineage (NCBI taxonomy): Eukaryota > Viridiplantae > Streptophyta > Pinopsida > Pinales > Pinaceae > Picea > Picea mariana. The sequence goes on along the minus strand of JASDQU010101137.1, from coordinate 140,989 downwards.
ATATAATATCAAAATTCTTATATTAAATTAAAATAAATAAACAAAATTTAAGAAAAATAAATTAATAAATTTGTTTTTATGAATTTATTAGGTCACTCCTGCTCGGGGATTAAACTATTGTTAGCTGATACTTATTATTGTTTCGCCTAAGACCGGCCGAACACGTGAAGGAAACTGACAATACTACTCCAGTGGAAGGAACGTGGCTCTCTTGCGCCAATTGTGTGCCATTTGTAATGGAATTACAGTAAAAAAAAAACACACCTGTCCGCTGGAGGAGAAGGACCAACTTAAGGAAAAAACTTGGATATGCATTTTGTAATTGACAATGTTGCTTTGGCCGATGACAATTCTGCAAATCTGTCTTCTGTGTCGTCACTATCGAACACCAGTGGAGTGAAAAGAATCTTTGTTGCCAATAACAACGTCCTTCCCTGGTAATGTTCTTCCATTTGTGGTCTGATCCTGGGAGATCAGAGATGCAGAATTCCATGGCAGCCATACCGAGATTTTTATTTGTTTCCTGGGTCGAGTATGACACTCGTATGCTATATAATTTCATCTTGGTAGGTGGGTTCAAGGAATTTAAGGTCTCTAGGTCTTCCAGAAATGAGGTGTTATTTGGATACACAAGTATTGGAGGAGAGTTAGAGGGGAGGGTTGTGGTGGAAATTTATGCAGACAAAGTGCCTAAGACTGCTGAGAATTTCAGAGCGCTGTGTATAGGAAAGAAAGGAATAGGCTCTCATAGAGGTGCTCCTCTGCATTACAAAGTAACTTTTCTGTATTTCTATATCTGTTTTGGCAGTACTATGACATTTTTTTGTGAGAACTATATTCTTTTGGAGAATTTTGGTGTCTATATTAGTAATCTTTTAGGTAAGATGATAGATTTTAAAGTTTCTGCCCTCTGATATTTGTTTGTGCGAGTATAATTGTAGTTTGGGCACAGAGAGAGTAGACTATTTGGGTTTCTAGAATAATTCAGGTGTTTCATACGTTGGCATTATCTTCTGTAGAAAATGCTTGGTTTGTTGAAAAACCCAAATGAATTGGCTCTATTTTTAATTTATACTCGAGGTTGAAAAAATAATACACAGTGGTCTAGAAATAGAAACCAGAAAACTCATAGACAAACTTTCATGTAAATAGGTGCAGGCCTAGTTTTGACAATTACTCTAACAATACCCCACAATTAACTTAACAAATATTTCATGATGTGAAGCACATGGAGTGGTACATAGGAGGATTCTTGTATTAGACTACAATACCTTTAACTCAATAGAAATTGAGTACTCAAAGGAAAATGTTGGAGTAATCAATGTGCCTAGATTATGTCCAAGGTATACCCATAGTTTTAGGAATTTAAGGTCCATCATATGGTGCTAACTCTATGTTGGTTCAATTATAGAATCAATTGATTTCTTTGACTAAAAAGATATAAGAATTAACAAAGATTAAGGTTGGAAGAGAGAAGGTACGGTGTACATGATGTAGGAATGAATCAATGAATGAATTCCTACTATTGATGGTAGGTGTTGTATCTAACCAAATCATAGGCCCATTTCACATTGACCATTAGGAGAATATGATTAGATTTGAAAAAAAATGGAATTCACCTACACAATGTCCTTTATTGTAGAATTATACCTTTGCATTTGTCACATTGTATTGGTTTTTTTGTAGATCCAATGCACATGGTTTAGATAATTACAAGATTCTTCAATCTCAGGAAGAAATGTTTGAAAAGAATTCCTTCACCGTGGAAGAGAATAAAAACCTTGGAGATCAAAGTTAAGGAGGTATGTACATAACCACTAGAACTAGAGGAGGTCACGATCACTCATACATTAAAAATGTGATGAGAATGGATTGCTTACAAAGAATTTTGATCACCCTACATGGCCAAGGTATGGCCATTACAAAAAATTAGGGCATGCCATGTAGGATTTTATTGAACTAAAAATTAAATGGGAATATAGGAGGAGAAAAAGAGTTGTCAACTTGGTAAATTCCAAAATTCCAAACCCAAGTTGATTGGGGTAGATCCTATACCATTAATTAATGTAGTAACTAGAGGATGAGCTTGCATTAGATCTTATGTGGGAGTTGATCTATCCAATAATATTAGGAACAAATAAATGATGCGATCTATCCAACAATATTAGGAACAAATAAATGATGCAACCAAATTTGATGCAATGTATCTTTTAGAGGGATTTTACATCATATATGGAGTACAACTATTGCTACACAACACCATAGTTCCATATATTATATGTGAGCTAGAAGGAATATCTTTTATAGGGTTTTTACATCATATATGGAGTAACTATTGCTACACACCATCTTTTATAGGGTTTTTACATCATATATGGAGTAACTATTGCTACACACCACCATAGTTCCACTGTTTCATCCCAAATACCTATCCCAAGTAGAGAGGAAGGATCAATAAAGGTGATTCATGACATCTTAAGGACTTTTATGAAGACATTGAATAGCAAAGGCTTGTCCAAAAGTTTGATTACATATTTCAATAAAAAGTTAGGAGGGGGAGATGATACAATTATAATTGACCCCCACCTACTAAAAAAGAATATACATAGGCACTACTACATTAGAGCTCAAACTATGTTGTTAAATTAACATTGCAGCGATGATATGAAATGGAAAGAATATACATAGGCACTACTACATTAGAGCTCAAAATATGTTGTTAAATTAACATTGTATTGATGATATGAAATGGATCTTAATAAAAGTGAATGGTTGGAAGAATCAATATCTACAAGTGCAATTTGATAATTAATTAAGGTTAGATGATCAAATAAAAAAACAATGTGAAAAATAAAGGAAAATTAAACAATAGAAGGAGAGAAAACTAAAATAATTAAATGAAGAAGAAAAATGAAAATAAGAGAGAAAATTGTGGAATTGGAAATGAAAGTAAGATCTTTGGTGTCAAAATCTAGCTTCCACATAGTGTTGGGAAAGTATTTGATTCCATACACACCCCCCTTCACCCTACACACAGTCTTTACGTGGAGGTTGAGCAATGTTTTTTTAAGCAAAATTTCGCCAATTTGGCTAAATTTATTTATTGTTTTTTGAAGAAATTTAGGCCATTTTTTTTCATATTTTCATTAAAAATAAAAAATGTGTTGCCTAATTTATGATTATAGCTATGCATACACTTATTTTTTCCACCTAAATATAAACATTTTCCATGAACATATAATAGTTTTTCTTAATATTTTCACCAAATCAATGATTATGCATCCCAAATTTTTGGGAATATTCACTACATATGGATGATTAGTCAATAGTAACTACTATTGGGAAAACCATGAATTTTCAATTTAATTCATGTAAATTTATGTAGAAAAAGAAAATGCTTTTTTTGTAAGCTATCCATGCATCATTCTCTTACTGAAAAAAGAGAAATGTAAAAAAATGTGTTCTTGGTCTGCCACTAGGGAAACTAGAACAACATAGGAGTAGTTTGTGTTGTCCTTTGGATCTTACAAGCAAAAAAAATTGTAAATCACATTGCTTGAAAAAAAAATTAGTGCTATAGATGTTTGGATGATATCTAGAGTTATCATGATAGCTATTGAGAGGTGGGGAAAAATACACCAAACCTCTGTAACTGAAAAACCAAAAAACTAGTAAAGATAGCAAGAGAAATCAATTAGGTGGATCAGAGAATTCCAACGGAGGAGGCACTTGTTGCTAGGGATGCTCCATGTTGACTCTTGCCATTCTGTATTATTTTCCAGCAATCCCATCAATCTTTTGGTCCATTTCCCACAATTGTATTTGAACATCATCCAACTTCAAGAGAAATTATTGATGACATTTGTTCCTTTCCACAAGGACTTTACCCATGAGAGTCTTGAGGATCAAATAAATGTCCACCATTTTTTAGTAGAGGGTGGCCCTGGTGTGGTAGGAACCCATGAACCTATGTTATCATTGATCAACTCATTGTCAATGAACTACCTAAGTACTCGAGCGTTTGCTTCATCCATATCTATTTCGTCTTGAACCTTGAGGGAGTGTGAGCTTCATAAACTTCGACAACCTAAGTAATAGCAACTTGGGTTTGGCGGGTTAGGGAGTTGCCTCTACTGCTTCGATCTCATTGACATTGAAAACCATGAGGCATTGGAGGACCGAGGGAGTAGGGGTTAGACACGATATGGGTAATGGAAGTAGTAGGGATGGTGATGTAGAAGGTGACAAAGAGAAGACCAGATGTTGAGTGGGGGAAGAATGAGAGGAAAGATAGGGATGAACAACAAGTGAAGCGATGAAGAGAAAATATGAAATAGATAACCTAGGGAGAGTACCACCATGGATGAGCGAGGATGGTGTCATACAATGTCATAACCAAATTTGAATGTGGAGGATTCTAGAAACACAACACTATGATAATGTGAATGAGGACAACTTGAGGTGAGGAAGCTCGTACACAAGGAAATGAAAGTCGGGGTTCATGCATTTATTTGAGGTGATGTAGGTGGATGAAGTGGGTGGACGTGGGGGGTAAATGGGCTTCCAGGTGGGGGAAGGTACCAAGGCCCATGCCTTGTCATTACTCTTCTCCTCTTTACCCGATCCACGTGGTAGGAAAATAAAATGATTTTGATATTTTACTTTTATTTTTTTCACTTCTTTCAACATGTAGGTGGCATATCATCTTGTATATTAGTGTGCATAAATTTTCCATGTATTTCTAAAGAAATTTTCTATTTCCATTTATTTTTGTTGTTAGTTCCCTCTAATTGATATGAAAGTTTTTTTTCTCTAAATATTCTACTATGAGATTTTTTTATTAATTATTGTCGATGATGCATGTGTGACACTAATGTAATAATTTTGTTGCCGAATTTTAAAGTTTGTAACTAGAAATCAATTGGTTATTGCATAAGATAAAAAGAAACATTGAGTTTGGGGCCACACATGGTCATACAAGGTCGTACATAGCTCAGGAGGGATGCCTCTCATTTCCTAATGGTTGTACAATTTCTTATAATGAAACTCCTTAGCTGCCCTAGGTCATGTGCTGAGTGGGGGAAGTCTAAGTGATAGAGTTTAGATGTAGTTGCTCAACCATATGCAACACAATTCCTTCATGAATAATTAAATATTGAATATTGTCTTTACCTAATGGAAAATATCTTATGAGCTTCTTTATTTAGACTTGGGAATTATTAAATAGGAATTCACCAGTTGTTCAATATGTCTGATTCATATATTTTGGCTTGTTGTGGATTGTTTCATTAACCAAATTCATATATTTTGGCATGTTGTGGATTGTTTCATTAACCAGATTCAAATCAAAACCTTTGTTTCATTAACCAGATTCCAATCAAAACCTTGTCATTCAAATGGGTAAGGTGACAGGTTCATAACAATAAAAAAAAAAACATTCCTTTATGTTGAGAAGGCCATAGCTAATATTTGTATGAGTGGTTGAGGTTATAAAGAGTTTGGCATATAAACCATTTTTTCCCCTTAAGAGCAGTGAAGGGTTATTTCCATATGTAAATTTGTATAACAAGTGACCAATTAATTGTTGTCACGATCCATGAGTAATGATGGAACAATTCAGAGTTTATGATAGTGTTCCAACATTGATTTCCAATATATATATATATATATATATATATATATATATATATATATATATCTTGAAATTGGTTTCCAAGAAGACATTTGTGTTATGTATTAATGTTGTACATACATATTTATTCCTTGATGTGGATGTAGAGGATGTTGCGTTGAATGGAAGACATAATAGATTTTTTGACCACCATAAGAAAGTGCATATCCAATCTTCGTTGCACTCTTTTCCATCTAAGAGACCGTTAAAGACAATTGTTCATGACATTTTGATTGAGGTTGGGTTGAGTTCATGCAATACAAAGTTTTTGTTAGTTGAAATTACCAACAAAGTTTGGTTGTAGGCATTCATGCTTAGAGAACTGAGTGGTAAAAGACTTCCATTTTACAAGACAAACAAACACCAAGAGCAAGCCTTGTAGGAAATTATGAGATTGGATCTTTATATAAGATTGAGAACAAAGATAAAGATTTTAATTCCACAAAGTATTCATGTTGATGAAGTGAGTGGGCTATAAGTTCCTCATTTATGGATCAATTGACGTTAAAAATATCAAAATCACCCTTTTTTTAGAATCTTGATTTTGAAAAGTATTGGAAATTAATGGTGTTATAATTTTATTGATATTTCAATATTGTTAAATTCAATATATCAATGTTTTTTTTAGAATTGAATTTTAAAAATGACAATTTACACAAAGATTTGGTGATTTTGATGTCAAAATTGTGATGTTTCCTCTACGAAATTAAAAGAAAATTACATCACCGCAAATATCTCATCAATATATTTCAAATGATGTATCTTGTACCTAAAATAGAGTTCGTACAAGAAAGTTACTACCTTGAGAAGATACAACTTTGGAGGGAAATTTAATCATTTAACAATGAAGAATTTGCACTTGTATTCGATTTTTTATATCCTTTCCAACTTCTTTTTTCATGTTTTTCCATAAAAATGTAATTGTGATGCAACTTATGGTTTCCAAATATTTGTATTTGTTTTGGGAACATCCATTCTTGCTTACAAATTCCTTCCTGGGAGGCAGTGTAACAAAATAAATAAATTATATGTTAAAATTTGGAATTCAATTAAGAAAATTATGTTAGCATTTAAATATCGAAATTTCTTAGAATGTCCAACATAGACTCTTTAGAAACATAGACTCTTTAGAATCTCTATCTTTAGAAGAAAACAAAATTATGTTGGCATAATATTTGGATTTGTTTTGGAAACATCCATTCTTGCTTACAAATTCCTTCCTGGGAGATAGTGTAAAAAAAATCATATATTAAAATTTGGAATTCAATTAAGAAAATTATGTTGGCATTTAAATATCAAAATTTCTTAGAATGTTCAACATAGACTCTTTAGAATCTTTATCTTTAGAAGAAAACAAAATTGTGTTAGATCGAAATTTCTTAGAATGTCCAACATAAACTCTTTATAATCTTTATCTTTTAAAATGTCCAACATAGACTCTTTAGAATCTTTATCTTTAGAAAAAAACATATGAAAATATTAACATATTAACAAGCAAAATCTCCCATTAAATAATTCTATAAACCAATTTCCAAAACACTCTAAAATGAGGATTCAATGGGGCAAGTTTTACGAAGAGGCATATCATTTGTTTTTACAAGTTTGAATATTAAATGAGGCATACCATTTTTTTTTTTACAAGTTTGAATATTAAATGAACATAATAGGAATTTAATTGAAATAATGTACCTTCTAAGAAAAGGTTGGAAGAGCCTACGTCTTTCATGCAAAAATCCACAACAAGTACATATGATAATACACGGAAAAATAAGAAAATCAAAACTAGAACCAACAAATGAAGATAAAAAATCCACAACAAGTACATATGGTAATACACGGAAAAACAAGAAAATCAAAACTAGAACCAAGACAAAATTAACTTAGAATAAATCTTCATTTAAAACTTAAAAATCCAATTTATGCATGAAAAAAAAAGTTCCATGATGGGTTATTTAACCCTCTTTATTTTCCATCTAAGCTATATTGCTTTCAAGTTTTTTCTTATAATGAAATTTTTATGGTTCTTCTAGCAAATGTTTTTTTGTGAGGTGGGGACGGGTTAAAGATTTGGTAGTGGCTTACAGGCCTCTCCATTGAGAGAAGGAGAGTAATATTTTAAGAGGGTTACTCCCATATGGAAGGGTCACATCCTTTAGGTGAGAAAAAAAATACCCTTTTAGAGGGGAGACAACTAAGGGAGGTCATGGGAAA
>JASDQU010101137.1:95422-118213 GCA_032191745.1 Picea mariana | reverse complement strand
GTCGCGCTGCTCAGTTTGTGGATGTTTGTCACGAACCTATTGCCGGCGGGGTTGACTTTGTTCAACTAGTCGAGCTATATGAGATGACTGTGTGCAAAAGGAATATTTTCATTTTGCTGCAATCTTGTCGACTTACTTCTATTGGATAGAAGGTGCTTGGGCCGAGGTTGTAGTGGTTGCAGTATCCTTCTGTTCCCCTTTTGAACAGATTGTGAAGAAGTTGAATTTTGTAGTATGAGATACTACCTTGCAACACTTTTTAGGTAGAATAGTAGTCGGAACTACCTCTGGTATTCTATAGAGATGACCCCCCAGAGAAACAATGACATTGTGGGGTCGAGACTCATAAACAACATGGTGTCTCCACATATATGGTTGGCCCAAGAGAACATCACAAACATCCAATGGGACAACATCACATAATACCTCATCCTTGAAGGGTTGGATGCTGTATGATAATCGACGTTGTTGGCTAACACAGAGATCTTGTCCTTGGTGAAGCCATCCGATGTTGTATGGTTGCGGGTGTGGTGTTGTCGAAAATCCCAACTGTTTGACGACCTTTGCTGAGATGAGGTTCTTCTAGCTTCCACTATCAACAATAAAATGCAGCGGGGTCCCCTTCACCCACATCTGTGAATAAAAAATGCACTCCCCCTCTTCAGGATCTGTTTGTTCTTATGGTTGAATTGCTGTGATCGCAACAATAGAAGTGGGGTATGCGTCAATGATCTATCCTTTACCAATATTTTCAAAATCAGATTCTAAATCAGGGTTTGTCTCCTCGTCTTTGATCTCAGCCACCAATGACTATTTTGAGCAACATTCATCGGTGTTGTACCAGGGGCTTTTGTGGAAATCACACTGTTTTCTAGTGTCCTTCTTTGTACTCCTGTGACCCTTCTTTTCTTGTGTCTTGGACTTGTTTTCAAGAGACTATTTTTTAGGGCCGTCTTTTTCATACTTTGGTTGTTGCGGATTTGCAGACCCAAATTCTTGTTTGTTTTGGTGCTTAAATTTATGCTCGATTTTAACAACATATCGATAAGCAATACCAAGTGATGAGATGTCCAGAAAATCCATTTCATTTTAGATGTATCTGTGTAGAGCCCCACAGTATTTCAGAACCAAATGTCATTTGGAGTCTTTGATACCCATCTTGGTGCACAAGGTATGGAATGTATTGGTGAACTCCGGAACTTCTTGGCCCCTCTCTTGCCACAATGTGGTCCATCTCATGTATTGGTCCTCATAGTTTCCAATAGGGTAATACTGTTCCTTTACCGCATCCACAAAAAATCCCCAAGTGGGCTCGACCCCATATATTCCAGAGTCCTCTGTGGAAATTTGCTCCCAATAAGTTTACCACCAATGTTTGACATGAGGGAGATATTTAAGGAGTGCGAAGGTGATATTTTCTCTGTCGGAAAAAATGTGAACAGAGAAATAACCTTCTAGCAGGTTTAACCATTTGTCTAGGGCTTATGTATCTATCTATCCTTCAAATACATGAATATCAAAATTAAATTGTACCTTGAAAGGCGAGGTGCCTCGAAAGTGTTCGCTTGATGAAGATGTGCCTGTTGCTATCGGTAGGCATTGAAGGATGTGGGAAAAATTCTCCATCCTTTCCTTCCTCTGTCACGTGAGAGCTTGCTCAAGCAACAGACTGATAGGATTGTTTGCTCCGTCGTTTTTCTTTTCTTCTGCCATTGAGGGTTTCTTGGGTGTGTGAGAGTGATTTTACTCAAGAGAGACAAGATCGAAACCCAACTTGCTATACTCAGACCTCGTTGAGGACATGCACTGAAAATGATCAAAGCAGCTTGCTTTAATACCACTAATCCTGATTTATTTTCGGCATGAAATGAGAGCGGAGATATAATAAAGAAATGCACATATATATTGTAGATATCTAATAATATAGCCGAAATGTATCAGATCTGCAACCATAAACACAGATATATAGTAATACACGATTTCTATTAATGAAATAAATGTACAAATACTGTAAAAATACAGAGTGAAAGACTCGCTAGAATGGTGGAAACGTATCTCTGAGAAGAGATGTGATGGCTACTCGCATTTGCAAGAAGATGATTACAATGAGGCTCTGAAGGCCTTTTAAATATAAACAGGAAATCCAAAAACCCTATACATCCAAAAACCTAACCCTAGGAGATGAAGCACCAAAAGTCATGTGGGCCCCGTTTGGGTAAGTTAGTACATTAACTTCTCGGGGTCGTAACTTTTGCATATGATCTTTGTTTTAGGAGCATGATAGCCTGTTGGAAAGGTATCATCGAGGAGGTTCATTTTGGGGGGTCAATCATACCTTAGGATATCATTGAGGGGCTCGATCCTGAAAAACCTTCATTTAGGCCCTCAAAATGGCCGTGGAAGTTAAAAACTGCTAAAAATAGTAAATTGCCAAAATTGCCAGAAAACTATTTTGAGCTAGTTGGAAAAGGTGGGTGGCCACCTATATCCACCAGGATCAATCATCCATCCTTAAGAAGCAATGGTCTCCATTGCGTTGAGTGCCTAGGGGAGAGAGAAAAGTGTTTGCTGAATATGAATCTTGGTGAGTTGCTTGCCTTGCTGGAGATGTCGCGCTGCTAAGTTTGTGGAAGTTTGTCACGAACCTGTTGTTGGTATGATTGACTTTGTTCAACTAGTCGGGCTATCTAAGATGACTGTGTGCAGAAGGAATCTTTGTGTTTTTCTACAATCTTGTCGACCTGCTTCTGTTGGATAAAAGGTGCTTGGGCCAAGGCTGTAGTGGTTGTAGTATCCTTCTGTTCCCCTTTTGAACAGATTGTGAAGAAGCTGAATTTTGTAGTATGAGATACTACCTTGCAGAACTTTTTAGGTGGAACAATAGTCGAAACTACCTCTGGTATTCTATAGAGATGACCCCCCAGAGAAACAATGACATTGCGGGATCGAGACTCATAAACAACATAGCATCTCCACATATATGGCTGGCCCAAGAGAACATCACAGATATCCAATGGGGAAACATCACATAATACCTCATCCTTGAAGGGTTGGATGCCGTATCATAATCAAAATTGTTGGCTGACACAGAGATCTTGTCTTTGGCGAAGCCACCCGATGTTGTATGGCTATGGGTGTGGTGTTGTCTACAATCCCAACTATTTGACGACCTTTGCTGAGATGAGCTTCTTCTAGTTTCTGCTACCAACAATAAAATGCAGCGGGGTCCCCTTCATCCACATCTGTGAATGAAAAAGGCGTTCCCCCTCTTCAGGATCTATTGGTTCTTCTGGTTGAATTGTTGCGGTTGCGACAATAGCAGTGGGGTCTGCGTCAATGATCTGCCCTTTACCAGTATTTTCAGAATCAGATTCTAAATTAGGGTTTAGCTCCTTGTCTTTGATCTCGACCATCAATGACTATTTTGAGCGACACTCATCGGTGTTGTGCCAAGGGATTTTGTGGAAATCGCACCATTTTCCGGTGTCCTTCTTTGTCTTATTGTGACCCTTCTTTTCCTGTGGCTTGGACTAGTTTTCGGGGGACTGTTTGTTAGGGTCGTCTTTGTCATACTTTGGTTGTTGCGAATTTGCAGAACCAAACTCTCGTTTGTTCTGGTGCTTAAATTTCTGCTCGATTTTAATAGCATATCAATAAGCAGCACCAAGTGATGAGATGTCTAGAAAATCCATTTCAGTTTGGATGTATCTATGTAGAGCCCCACAGTATTTCAGAACCAAATGTCGTTCGAAGTCTTTGATACCAAACTTGGTGTGCAAGGTATGGAAGGTATTGGTGAACTCCAGAAATGCTTGGCCCCTCTCTTTCCGTAGTGTGGTCCATCTCATGTACTGGTCCTCATAGTTGCCAACAGGGTAATACTGTTCCTTTACTGCATCCACAAAAAATTCCCAAGTGGGTTGGGCCCCATATATTCCAGACTCCTCTATGGAACTTTGCTTCGAACAAGTTTCCCACCAATGTTTGACATGAGGGAGAGCTTTAAGGAGTGCGAAGGTGATCTTTTCTCTGTCGGAAAAATTGTGAATAGAGAAATAACCTTCTAGCAGGTTTAACCATTTTTCTAGGGCTTCTGCATCTATCTATCCTTCAAATACATGAATATAAAAATTAACTTGTACCTTGAAAGGCGAGGTGCCTCCAAAGTGTTTTTTTTATGAAAATGCATCTGTTGCTATCGAAAGGTGTTGAAGGACGTGGGAAAAATTCTCCATCATTTTTTCCCTTTGTCGCGTGAGAGATTGCTCGAGAAACAGACTAATAGGATCGTATGCTCCATCATTTTTATTTTCTTTCGCCATTGAGGGTTTCTTGGGTGTGTGAGAGTGATTTTTCTCAAGAGAGACAAGATCGAGACCCAACTTTCTATACTAAGACCTTGTCGGGGACATGCATTGAACAACGATCAAAGCAACCTACTCTGATACCACTGATCTAGATTTATTTTCGGCACAAAATGAGAGAGAAGATATAATAAAGAAATCCATAGAGATATCGAAGATATCCAATAATATAACATAAATGTATCAGAGATGCAACCATAAACATAGATATACAGTAATACACGATTTCTATTAATGAAAGAAATGTACAAAGATTGTAAAAATAGAGAGTGATAAACTTGCTAGAATGGTGATAGCTTATCTCTGAGAAGAGATGTGATGACTACTCGCATTCGCAAGGAATTTTTACAATAAAAAGGAATGCCAAAAACCCTAGACATCCAAAAACCTAACCCTAGGAGATGAAGCACCAAAAGTCATGTGGGTCCCGTTTGGGTAAGTTAGTACATCAACTTCTCAGGGTCGTAACTTTTGCATACGATCTCTGTTTTAGGTGCATGATAGCCCATTGGAAAGGTATCAATCATGCCTTTGGATATATTTAAGAAGCTCGATAAAAAAAAACCTTCATTTAGGCCCTCAAAATTTCCCTTGAAGTTAAAAACTGCTAAAAATAGTAAATTGCCAAAATTGCTAGAAAAGTGTTTTGAGCCAGTTGGAAAAGGAGGGTGGCCATCAATATCCACCTGGATCAATCCTCCCTCCTTAGGAAAAAATGATCTCCATTGTGTTGAGTGCCCGGGGGAGAGGGAAAAGCATTTGCTGAATCTACATCTTGGTGAGTTGCTTGCCTTGTCGGAGACATCGCGTTGCTTAGTTTGTGGAAGTTTGTCATGAACTTGTTGTTGGCGGGGTTGAATATGTTCAATCAGTCGGACTATCTGAGATGACTGTGTGCAGAAGGAATCTTTGTGATTTGTTGCAATCTTGTCTATCTACTTCTGTTGGATAGAAGGTGCTTGGGCCGAGGTTGTAATAGTTGCAGTATCTTTCTGTTCCCCTTTTGAATAGATTGTGAAGAAGATGAATTTTGTAGTATGAGATACCACCTTGAGACACTTTTTAGGTGGAACAATATTCGAAACTACCTCTGGTATTCTGTAGAGATGACCCCCTAGAGAAACAATGACACTGCGGGGTTGAGACTCATAAACAACATGGCGTCTCCACATATATGGTTGGCCCAAGAGAACATCACAGACATCCAATGGGGAAACACCAAATAATACCTCATCCTTGAAGGGTTGGATGTTGTATGATAATCGACACTGTTGGTTGACATGGAGATCTCATCCATGGCGAAGCCACCTGATGTTGTATGGCTGTAGGTGTGGTGTTGTTGACAGTCCCAAGTGTTTGAAGATCTCTGCTGAGATGAGGTTCTTCTGGCTTCCGTTATCAACAATAAAATGTAGCGGAGTCCTCTTCACCCACATATGTGAATGAAAAAGGTGCTCCACCTCTTCAGGATCTGTTAGTTCTTCTGGTTGAATTGTTGTGGTCGTGACAATAGAAGTGGGGTATGCATCAATGATTTGTCCTTTACCAGTATTTTCAAAATTAGATTTAGAATCATGGTTCGGCTCCTTGTCTTTGATATCAACCACCAATGAATTTTTTGAGTGACATTCATCGGTGTTTTGCCAGGGTATTTTGTGGAAATCGCACCATTTTCCGGTGTCCTTCTTTGTCTTCCCATGACCCTTCGTTTCCCATGGCTTGGAATAGTTTTTGGGAGACTGTTTGTTAGGTCCGTCTTTGTCATACTTTGGTTGTTGCATATTTGCAGACCAGAACTCTCGTTTGTTCTGGTGCTTAAATTTATGCTCGATTTTAACAACATATCGATAAGAAGCACCAAGTGATGAGATGTCCAGAAAATCCATTTCAGTTTGGATGTATCTATGTAGAGCCCCACGGTATTTCAGAACCAAATTTCGTTTAGATTCTTTGATATCCAGCTTGGTTCGCAAGGTATCGAAGGTATTGGTGAACTCTGGAACTGCTTGGCCCCTCTTACCGTAGTGTGGTCCATCTCATGTACTAGTCCTCATAGTGGCCAACAGGGTAATACTGTTCGTTTACCGCATCCACAAAAACATTCCAAGTGAGCTCAGCCCCATATATTCCAGACTCCTCTGTGGAACATTTCTCCCAATAAGTTTCCCACCAATGTTTGACATGAGGGAGAGCTTTAAGGAGTGCGAAGGTGATCTTTTCTCTATTGGAAAAATTGTGAACAGAGAAATAACCTTCTAGTAGGTTTAGCGATTTGTCTAGGGCTTCTGCATCTATCTGTACTTCAAATACATGAATATCAAAATTAACTTGTACCTTGAAAGGCGAGGTGCCTCCAAAGTGGTCATTTGATGAATATGTGTCTGCTGCTATCGACAGGCATTGAAGGATGTGGGAAAAATTCTCCATCATTTCGTCGATCTGTCGCGTGAGAGTTTTTTCAGGAAACAGACTGATAAGATCGTCTGCTCCATCGTTTTTCTTTTCTTCTGCAATTGAGGGTTTCTTGGGTGTATGAGAGCAATTTTCTTCAAAGGAGACAAGATCGATACCCAACTTTCTATACTCAGACCTCGTCGGGTACATGCACTGAAAAACGATCAAAGCAACCTGCTCTGATACCACTGATCCATATTTATTTTCCGCACGAAATGAGAGTGGAGATATAATAAATAAATGCACAGAGATATCGCAGATATCCAATAATATAACATAAATGTATCAGAGATTTAACCATAAACATAGATATACAGTAATACACGATTTCTATTAATGAAAGAAATGTATAAAGATTGTAAAAATACAAAGTGAAAGACTCGCTAGAATGGTGGCAGCTTATCTTTGAGAAGAGATGTGATAGCTACTTGCATTCGCAAGAAGATGATTACAATGAGGCTATGAAGGCCTTTTTACAATAAACAAGAATGCCAAAAACCCTAGACATCCAAAAACCTAACCCTAGGAGATGAAGCGCCAAAAATCATGTAGCCCATTGCATACGATCTCTGTTTTAGGCGCATGATAGCTCGTTGGAAAGGTATCGTCGAGAAGATTCATTTCGGTGGCTCAATCGTGACTTTAGATATCATTGATAAGATCGATCTCGAAAAAACTTCATTTAGGCCCTTAAAATGGCCCTGGAAGTTAAAAACTACTAAAAATAGTAAATTGCCAAAATTGCCAGAAAACTATTTTGAGCGAGTTGGAAAAGGTGGGTGGTCACCGATATCCACCTGGATCAATCCTCCCTCCTTAGGAAGCAATGGTCTCCATTGCGTTGAGTGCCCGAGGCAGAGGGAAAAATGTTTGTTGAATCTACATCTTGGTGAGATGCTTGCCTTGCTGGAGACGTCGCGCTGCTTAGTTTGTGGAAGTTTGTCATGAACCTATTGATGGCGAGGTTGACTCTATTCAACCGGTCAGGATATCTAAGATGACTGTGTGCAAAAGGAATCTTTTTGTTTTGCTGCAATCTTGTCGAACTTCTTCTATTGGATAGAAGGTGATTAGGCCGAGGCTGTAGTGGTTGCAGTATCCTTCTGTTCCTCTTTTGAACAAATTGTGAAGAAGTTGAATTTTGTAGTATGAGATACTACCTTGCGACACTTTTTAGGTGGAACAGAAGTCAAAATTTCCTTTGGTATTCTGTAGAGATGACACCCCAGAGAAACAATGACAGTGCGGGGTTGAGACTCATAAATAGCATGGCATCTCCACATATATGGCTGGCCCAAGAGAACATCACAGACATATAATGGGGAAACATAACATAATACGTCATCATTGAAGTGTTGGATGTCATATGATAATCAACATTGTTGGATGACATAGAGATCTCGTCCTTGGTGAAGCCACCAGATGTTGTATGGTTGTGGGTGTGGTGTTGTCAACAATCCCAACTGTTTGATGACCTCTGTTTAGATGAGGTTATTCTGGCTTCCACTATCAACGATAAAATGCAGCGGGGTCCTCTTCATCCACATCTGTGAATGAAAAAGGCACGCCCCCTCTTCAGGATCCGTTGGTTATTTTGGTTGAATTGTTGCGGTCGCGACAATAGCAGTGGGGTCTACGTCAATGATCTGTCATTTACCAGTATTTTCAGAATCAGATTCTAAATCAAGGTTCGACTCCTTGTCTTTGATGTTGGCCACCAATGATTGTTTTGAGCGACATTCATCGGTGTTGTGCCAGGGGATTTTGTGGAAGTCGCACCATTTTTCGGTGTCCTTCTTTTTCTTCCCATGACCCTTCTTTTCCTATGGCTTGGACTGTTTTCGAGTGACTGTTTGTTAGGGTCATCTTTGTCATACTTTGGTTGTTGCATATTTGCAGACCCGAACTCTCGTTTGTTCTAGTGCTTAAATTTCTTCTCGATTTTAACAACATATCAATAAGTAGCACCAAGTGATGAGATGTATAGAGAATCCATTTCAGTTTGGATGTATCTGTGTAGAGCCCCACGGTATTTCAGAACCAAATGTCGTCTGGAGTCTTTGATACCCAACTTGGTGCGCAAGGTATGGAAGGTATTGGTGAACTCTAGAACTGCTTGGCCCCTCTCTTGCCGTAGTGTGGTCCATCTCATGTACTGGTCCTCATAGTTGCCAACAGGGTAATACTGTTCCTTTACCGCATCCACAAAAAAATCCCAAGTGGGCTCGGCCCCACATATTCTAGACTCCTCTGTGGAACTTTTCTCCCAGTAAGTTTCCCACCAATGTTTGACATGAGGGAGAGATTTAAGGAGTGTGAAGGTGATCTTTTCTCTGTCAGAAAAATTGTGAATAGAGAAATAACCTTCTAGCAGGTTTAACCATTTGCCTAGGGCTTCTGCATCTATATGTCCTTCAAATACATGAATATCAAAATTAAATTGTACCTTGAAAGGCGAGGTGCCTCCAAAGTGGTTGTTTGATGAAGATGCACCTATTGCTATCGGCATGCGTTGAAGGAAGTGGGAAAAATTCTCCATTATTTCGTCCCTTTATCATGTGAGAGCTTGCTAAAGCAACAGACTGATAGGATCGTCTGCTTCGTCGTTTTTCTTTTCTTCTGCCATTGAGGGTTTCTTGGGTGTGTGAGAGCGATTGTCCTCAAGAGAGACAAGATGGAGACCCAACTTGATATACTCGGACCTCATCGGGGACATGAACTAAAAAACTATCAAAGCAGCCTGCTCTGATACCACTGATCCAGATTTATTTTCAGCACAAAATGAGAGCATAGATATAATAAAGAAATGCACAAAGATGTGACAGATATCCAATAATATAACATAAATGTATTATATATGCAACCATAATCACAAATATAAAGTAATACATGATTTATATTAATGAAAGAAATGTACAGAGATTGTAAAAATACAGAATGAAAGACTCGCTAGAATGATGGAAGCTTATCTCTGTGAAGAGATGTGACGACTACTTGCATTCGCAAGAAGATGATTACAATGAGGCTCTGGAGGAATTTTTACAATAAATAGGAATGCCAAATACCCTAGACATCCAAAAACCTAACCCTAGGAGATGAAGCGCCAAAAGTCATGTGGGCCCCGTTTTTGGGTAAGTTAGTACATCAACTTCCCAGGGTCGTAACTTTTGCATACGATATATGTTTTAGGCACATGATAGCCCGTTGGAAAGGTATCATTGAAGAGATTCATTTTGGGGGCTCAATCATGCCTTCAACCATCATTGAGAAGCTCGATCCCGTAAAACCTTCATTTAGGCCCTCAAAATGGCCCTGGAAGTTAAAAACTGCTAAAAATAGTAAATTACCAAAATTGCCAGAAAACTATTTTGAGCCAGTTGGAAAAGGTGGGTGGCCACTGATATCGACCTGGATCAATCGTAGCTAGTTTCATAGCAAAGGTGAGAGTCAAGAAGGTATGATAGAATCTTATTTATGTCTTAGAAGAAACCTTGAAATGGTTAAGTATGAAATCAGACTGCTATCATCAAGAAAACTTGTGTTTTGAGTCAAAATGATTCACAATTAGTGATTTGGCATTGTGAGTAAATATGGATGATTGGTCGGATGGTGATACCATTGAAGTGATTGAGTGTGGGGTTGCTAGTGGACTCTTATGAGGGAGGATTTGAGTCAACAAGGACCATTGATTTATTGAAGAGTGGGATATGTCAGTTATGGATTGTTGATGTTAGGTTTTAGATCTATTGAAAAGAGGGTTGTCAGAGGCCTAGAAAGAGGGAATGGATGGGATTATGAGGACTGTTGATCTACTAGGGTGTGTCTCATAAGATCTCAACCATTGGATATGGTATGGTTTGGCCCAAGGAGGTTGGACTTAGAACCATAACTATTGTGTGATTGTGAACTCCGAGTAAACCTTGACTGTTAGATGAAGTGAATGAGGATCATTAGATCCGTCATGGTGAGTGTCGTCAAAGTGAGTCAGTCGGAGTGGTTTATGACACTTGAAGTGGATGTACTTTGACGAGGAGGACTTCGAGAATGAGCGTGATCCATAGATCATAGAGTGGGAGCAATGTGATCTCAACTGTAGGATTGTCGTGGGACCCACTTATTCATCTAATGAGCATATGAAAAGATGTGAGTTAATCGTGAGGCAAATTGAAAGACCAATGAGGTTAGAGCCATTGATTTTCCAAGGATGAGAGACATTTTATATGTTATAATGATCCATTGGAATGAAATTGTCGAAAAGGAATTTGGGGTCTGTAACTGGTTGTTCTGATGGTAAGAGTCCAAGGCATTCTAGATCATTGATCTGGAAGCTATATGCTAGTTTAACCATCAGATTGAGTGTGTAAGGGTCCTTAGTCACTACAATGAACTTCATCAAGGGACTTTGTTGGTAAAATGGGGATTGAATAAGTAATATTTTACACAGTAAATTTTGTAATAAGAGAAGTCTTTGCTTAATAGGGTGATGAACCAAATCTAGGATGAGTAATCCCAATTACTCATCCCTAGGAAAGAAAAGAAATTCGAACATATCATCGGGTTTGCTGCAGATTGGTATCAGAGTAGAGTTCAAATTCTAAGCTTGAATTGGTCACCGAGACTACTTGATTGTTTGAGAAAATCTGTATTTTACCAATAATACATGCTGTGAAATTGATTGTTGACATAATGGCTAACAATGGTTTGTTGTTTCATCACATAGAATGTATTGAAAGGAAAGTAGAGGTGAATGGTGCATCATAGCATGGAGTACACCTCACACATCAACTTTTAGTTAAATCAACTTCTTCTTTGAGTTCAATAAACTTTCATTAGTTATGACATTGATCACTTTGATAATGTTTTTGTGTACACATTAATTGAAATGATGCATTATCATGTTTGCATGCTATTAACAATGTGCCCATATTATTTTTTTTCAAATCTAAAACAAATTGTGAGGAATCTCCTAAAAATTATAACCAAAAGTTCTAGATATCGGAAATAGATTTTTAATGGTATAAAGAGTGCACAAAATGGAGTTTGAGATCAAAAGTTAGGGTGACAATGCTAAAAGATGTGTTTAAAAAGTCAAAAGAGAATGTGTGTCCCATCAAGTTAAAAGTTTGCATGTTGCATGTTGAACAAGTTCAAAGTTCACATGTTGTATGTTGCACAAAGTTCAAAATTCACATGTTGCATGTCAAAACAAGTTCAAATGTTGCATGTTTCACTAAGTTCAAATTTCACAAGCTTGGCAAGGATTCTTGTTGCATGTCACAACAAGTTTAAAGTTCACTTGTCGCATGTTCCAACAAGTTCAAAGTTTGCAAGCTTGGAAAATATGCTTGTATCATGTTGCACTAAGGTTGAAGTTTTCATGTTGCATGTACCAAAAGGTTCAAAGTTCACATGTCACATGTCACAACAAGTTAAAATTTCACATGTTGCACCAAGTTCAAAATTCGTGAGCTTGGAAAAGATATTTGTTGCATGTCACAATGAGTTTGAATTTCACTTGTCACATCTCACAACAAGCTCAAATTTCACTTGTCACATGTTTCAACAAGTTCGAAGTACAAATGTTGCAATATTTTAGAACTTCTTGTTGCATGTCACAATATTTTCAAACTTCTTGTTGCATGTTGCAATATTTTCAAAGTTTGTATGTCGCATTTCGAAACAAGTTTGAAGTTCACTTGTTGCATGTCACAATAAGTTCGAAGTTCACTTGTTGCATGTCAAAAACAAATTCAAAGTTTTCTTGTCTCATGTCAGAACAAGTTCAAAGTTCGCATGTTGCAAGATTTTTTAACTTCTTATCACATCACAATATTTTTGAACTTCTTGTTGCATTCCATAAGATTTTTCAAAGTTCACATGTCACATGTCACAACAAGATAAAATTTCTCTTGTCATATGTTGCAAAAAGTTCTAAGTTCACTTGTTGCATGTCACAACAAGTTCAAAGTTCACATGTTGCAAGATTTTCAAACTTCTCGTCACAACGTCTAAAAACTTCTTAAAGAATGGCTTTTGGTAAAGTTGTGCAATAATCACAAGTCTTCAAAAAAATGATTCTTGGAGGAACTTATGAATACTTCATGAACTTCAAAAAGATGCAAAGTGTAGAGACTCACGAAGGTGAAAAAAATACTTTGTTATAGTTAGAAAAATGAATAGGACTTCAAAGGTTGTAGATAACCATTTTGAAAGTTCTAATCTCAAGAATGCTTTAGTGAGTTTGAAAAATTAGAAGTCCTTACAAGAGGATTACTTCACACATGCAAAATTTCAAAATATTAACATATAACTCATGCAAGAGTAACTAAATGGATTAGTATGAAAACCCTGGCATATTGAAACCCTCCCATCATAAGAAAAACCTCATATGCACTTACCATGAAGAGTATAAGAAAACCAAAAGTTAAGGTGTTGAGAAGAAGCATGGGTGATACCTTCAGTTAATGAACTTTACAAACCTATAAATTTCCCATCCAACCTCCAATTGGTGATTTTTTTTTTTTTTTTTGTAGTGTGTAAAGGAGAGGACAATATTTCCAATAGATTGTTGTGTGCTTAGATTTAGGTCCAAATTTGTCTCTTTCATAACCTATGATGTTGTAACTATCTTGGTGGGAGGGAAACTTTGACTACATGTTTTCATCTTTCAAGTCCTTAGAATTAATGTCTAATACTTATGTTTAAATCTCTAGAAATCTATAAGAATCCATTTCGTGGAGTCCAAATGTCAACTTGGCTAGTACGAAAAGTATGTGAAAAAAAAAAAATTACACAAAAATATAGGCCTAATGTAAAATAAGATTCTACCCAAATCAGATTTTGTTAGCTCATCATGCATATTTATTGTGCATGATTTTAATATGTTATCAAAAAATAGTGTGATCCTTAACCCACTGAAATATTTTGATCCATGAAAACTACCAACTATGATATGGAACACCTAACACTCGATACTTGGTGAAAACATAGATTGATTAAAAAAATCAGAGCTAGCCAAAGGTGCACAAATGAATTAACAAGCATAGATGAGGTTTTTATTGCTTCAACATGGGTTAGATCCATTGAAATCCAAGGGACACAAGAGAGAAAATTTTATGATACATGGAATACAGTGAATGCAAAATCAATAAATTTGAGCTACAAACCAACATGATAAAGCAAATGTCAAAGATCAATATAAGGAAGAAAAATTGAGAATGCATTCAATGAAAACAATCTAGTCATTATCTAGAAATCATTCATCAAGTTCAAAAGAATAAGGTCTAAAGAAAAATGGAGCATAAATTTGAAAATGTTGTACTTCAAAATTTAAAAGGGGGTCCCCTAGGTATGTAGAATTGGGGGCTATTGTGTACCCAACACAATGGAAAAACTATTCATCCCAAAAGGAAGGAGATGAATAATTGAATCCCACAAGGCCTCACTTTACCCCAATTGTACATGACCCTATGAATCAAATGTGGCACATAATCCCTAAAGTGGATCTTAACAAATTTGATGGATTTGACTCCATAGGTTGGGTCACTCAGATGGAACATTAGTTTTCCCTACATGGAATTACATATGGCTTAATGAAACTTCGTGTGGGTGTCTTATATTTATATCTTGAACGTTTGCAACGGTGGYAATGGAATAAGAAATCCCACCGAGGTTATATTACTTGGACACAACTTGTCTCATACCTACATGAATCCTTTAGAATTGGCACTCATTATTTGGGATAAATGACCAAGCTTAAGCAATATAGTACAGTCAAATAGTTTATCTCTGATTTTGAGAAACTTTCCATCCACACTAAAGGCATGTGTGATACTTTTTTTTTTTTCTTGAAATTATTTATCAATGGTCTTAAAGAAGAGATGCATGCACAAGTCTTAATGGATCATGCTACTACATGGTTGGAAGCCTCTGGAAAATCCCAAGAATCTCAAAAGGTGTAAATGCTCAAATTAAAATAACACCCTTTATTCCCCATTGCCATCCCACTATCTCTTCCCCTACCAATACCTCTCTATCTTCCCCACCCCTCAGGATCCATTAGTTAGCCCGTGTTGAAATTGGAAAGTGCCAACTTAAAGGTCTATGCTACAATTAATATGATAAATGTTTTCCTAGGAATAAAAGTAAGGAGAAAAACTCTGTATGGCCATTTTAGAGGATATTTGAGATGATGAAGCTAAAGCTATACCTCTAGAGAATCTTCCTCCACTCGTTGACAACATTACCCCATCCACTCCATAGTGTTAGATTGTGAGTCACTAGACAATCACAAATTTTGAGACCACCTAATTATGAGTTGTAAACCTTATCTATTGATGAGGTGTTGTCATGATCCATTGATGAGTTGTCAATGAGATCTAGATCTAGAAGTGGTCCAATCCAAGTACTAAAATTCATATCACGAGATCAATACAATTTGCAATAGAATGACATAAGTCTTTTTCTGCCAATTTTTGTCTTGTCTTCTTTTGTTGTAATTCTCAACATGGTATTAGAGCTCTTACGGTCTTAAGGGAATGATAACACCATGGTAGTAATTCATGGAAAGTAATGTGTAAATTGAGATGAGATCTTTACACCAATAAAATCATAGATCTACATTTATTTGGGATTGCAATGGAAAATACAAGATCATAATTCTCTCATTTTCTTATTGATTAAATGTCAATTATCTTATTACACCAATAAAATCATAGATCTACATTTATTTGGGAATGCAATGGAAAAAATTTGTTGAATGAATATGGACTAAATATATCAAATCATATATATATATATATATATTACAATCCAATATAATAAAATAATTCTTAATTATAGAATTTAAAACTTAATATTTATAATTTATTATAAACTTTTATAATTTCAATTTTTATTAAAAAAATAAGATATTAAAAAATTTTTTACTAAACATTTTATAATTTTAAATTTCATTAAAAAAACACATCATATTATATTTTCTAAAAGAAATGTAAATTATAAGACATTTTCTAGCAATTGTTTTGCATGAAAAAAAAATTAAAAATACTTTCTAATTACTAAAATGTTTTTATGAAAAATTAATAACAAGACATTTAATATAAACATATTTCACTAGACCTCGGAATAGGAAAACAAAACAACATTTGTAAACATATTTCAATAAACCTCTCTGAATAAAAAAAACAACATTTGTAAACATATTTCAATAAAGCTCTATGGATAAAAAAACAACAATAACAATAATGTAATCGTAATATATTTATTCAAAAGTTTTAATTGCTAACATCTCCTCAAGAGACAATTACATTCTTCAATTCCAATTTATAGATGGGTGGAAGCCCACTATTTACATAAGATGTTACGGATCCCTCAAGTCCACGAACAAGCGCTTTATTGTTGGAGCCACAAGATATGAATGATCCACAACAATTGTTGGGGCCACAAGATATCAATGACCCACAACCATTCTCTGCCATGCATGAAACTAATGTAATTATGTGCCTAAAATCATCCTCAGTGTCGCATTTCACATAAAATACACTCATCTTGGAAGCATTCTCTTCTTCTTTACGGAAACTAATCATGGCTGAAATTTCGCATAGGTGGTGTTCTATAATATAGATGCACCTAATGTGAATGCTGTCATCAAAAACCTCACAACTAAATCGGTCTTCMATGACACCAAAAGAAGGTGTGAAGGACTTGTCTAACCAAGGCACCATAATTGCACCTCCTTTGTCGACCTTTGCACCTTCAGTGATGATTGCAGTGATATCGCCCTTTACCACCTTTAGTAGTATGTCATTGCAAGGTGTTAAATTCTCCACCCACTTCCCAAGAGAGTATATTTGTCGTCTACATGAACGAGGCAGTGGGTCACATATCAAATGAATTACACAACAGAACAACATATTGATGTTGCTGTAAATCCACACCCTCAATCTTGCGCTGAACTCCATGAGGGCAGAGATAATGCTCAAGGATGTGGGAATGGCCCAATGTACATTGACCTTTTTTGTTTGTAGAAATAATGCAACCAAATTTAAAATTTTTAGAAGTTTCTCCTCTGACACTGACAAGTTTACAGGTAATAACCACTCATTGTTTAGATGTACGCTGACATGCTGATTGTATAGTATCAGTGCATCAAAGACTTCATCCAAACTCATGACACCGCCCGTGATCACTTCTGTCCAGAATTCTTTGTTACCTTTTACAAAAACAGTATCTACCGTGCGGGCGGCGGCGACGGCGGAGTCGGCTTTGCGAGCATTGTCGGCCGCGGCAACGACTGCGCGAACTGAGTCGGCTTTGCGAGCTGCGGCGGCGGCGGCGGCGGCGGCGGCGGAGGCGGCGGCGGCAGCGGCGACTGCTGCGCGAGCGGAGTCGGCTGCGCGAACTTCGGCGGCGTTGTATGAGTCACGGGCGCGAGCTTCGGCGGCGTCGGCTGCGGCGCGAGCTTGGGCGGCTTGGATTGCGCGATCTTGGGCGGCTTGGATTGCGCGATCTTGGGCGAGATAGGCGAGATGGGCGGAATGGGCGTTGGCTTCGGCGGCGTTGGCTTCGGCGCGAGCTCTGGCGGCGTCGGCTTTGTCGCGAGCGTTGTATGCGCGAGCTCTGATGGCGTTGCTTGCGCGACGGGCGGGATCTTGATGGGCGCGAGTTTCATAGTCACGGGCGCGAGCTTCGGCTTCGTCGGCTGCGGCGCGAGCTTGGGCGGCTTGGATTGCGCGAGCTTCGGCTTCGTCGGCTGCGGCGCAAGCTTGGGCGGCTTGGATTGCGCGAGCGTCGGCTTTGGCGGCCATGGCTTCGGCGCGAGCTTCGGCGCCGTTGTCCACGGCGCGAGCTTTGGCGGCGTTGACTTCGGCGGCGTTGGCTTCGCGAGTTTTGGCGGCGGCGGNCGGCTTCTGCGCGAGCTTCGGCGGCGTCGGCTTCAGCTTTGGGGGTGTCGTCTTCGGCGCGAGCATCGGCTGCGACGCGAGCTTCGGCGGCGTCGGCTGCGGCGCGCGCGACTGCGGCTTGGGCGATGGGAGGGCCGTCGACGCTGTAGCGGAGAGACGTATCCAAGGTCTGCAGTTTCTCCCAGTTTGTGTCAGTGATGTAATAACACATTTTCTGGTTGATGGATAGCGTGTTTCCGTGCTCTCCCTTTCTCTCCAGGAGGAAATCGCTGCCCAAGTAGCGCAAGTTGATCGTATCCGGATAGACTTCATGCCACGGGACGCTCCTCCTGTCAGACGGAATATCCGGTTGGAGCGCAAAACAATTCGCTCTCTTGAAAACACGACCACGACAATGTTGCAGCAGAGAGTAAGCCGGGGAGAGTCCCAATGGTCGTACCAACCAGCCGATTACGCTTTGTATCAGCGCCCCAACCGGTGTGAGCTTTATGAACTGCCACACACCCAAGCAAACTTGCAAGACTGATAAAACATCATGCAAAATTGATGCCATTTCGTGCTTCGACATATTTCTTCCAAGAACGACGAACGATAGCACGCTCAGTTCAGTGTGCTCATGGCTCTCCTCCTCCTCTTCTTAATAATCTTCATCAGTTATCTTTTTAATCAAGGAAGGCATTTTCTTTTTCTTCAGTTTTTCTGTGGCCATATTCTTCTTTTTCTATGGATTTTGATATAATTGCCTTTTTATTGGAGGTCCCATCCAGATGATATTCTCCTCCATCTTCTGCGTTCACTTTGAGTAGAAAAGCAAAAGATGAATTCCGGGTGGGAAACACGAAATCCTTAAAGATGAACACACAGTGCAGGAAGGCCGTCTGCGGCTTTGTCTTTATCTTATTGCGGGTCCGAGCTGATATTCTACATGTCACCGGCTTGCATGTGAATGAACGAAGGCATTTTCTTTTCTGGTTTTCCCTTGCATCTTCATCATATCATAGTCAAATCATGATTAAAGAAAGCTAACATACAATCAAAATTGATTCAAATCAAACTTATACAATTCCTTATGTAAAAAGAGTTATCTAAATCTTTTGTGATTTGTATCCATATATCTTAAAGCATTAAAATATTTCCGTTCAAATTGTAAAAACTTTCCCGTCATAACACTTGAAAAGAAAATAGAAGGAATGGAATGGAACCGGCTGCTCTCAGGGTAGCGAGGCAGCATTGGAGGCCATCAAAGCAAAACCACTTTAAATCAATGAGAAATGCAATATATATGATGATATTTTGTTTAGAGGATTAAATCATTAACTAATCTCTACTATTTCTAATTCTTAACTAATCTTCAATATTTTTAAATATAATTATAATTAATTTTAAATTATAGATACTTCAAAAAATTTGATAAAAATAATAATTATAATTTAATATATTTATGTATTCCTAAGAGAGAATTTTTTCAATAATACTTCAAATTTAATAGGATTTCATTAATACCAATTATATATATATATATATATATATATATATATATATATATAATCTGCATGTTGTTATCCATAGCACAATTGTCCTTTCCGTTTTCATATACACTCATTTTCAGACCTATAGTCCCCTAGTATGCATCTAAAATTCCTTACATATCTTAATACTTCAAAAAAAATATACAAATTTAACGTTTTGGTCAACCTGATATGAGTTTTAAAACCAAAAAAATCCTTAGATCTGGGAGATTTACAGCATGGAAGACATTTCTTCCTAAATCTGGTTGTCATAAAATTGTTCTAAAATGAGATCATCGTTTTCCAGTAGCAAGTATTCCTGGGAGAGGCAATCTACCTTCTCGTTTAATTCTGTGAGGATATGTGTGCATGAGAACAACTCCAACTTATCAAGGAAAGATCAAACCTGGCACATTAATGGACGTAGACACCCTGAGGTCTCGTTAACCTAGTCTACCACAACCCTTGAGTCGCTTAGCACTTGGAACTTCCTCAGCTTTAACATGTACACATGAAATAACAAGGCCCAAAGGGAAGATATATTTGCCTTATTATTCGCCTG
Organism: Picea mariana; assembly: GCA_032191745.1. Taxonomy (NCBI): domain Eukaryota; kingdom Viridiplantae; phylum Streptophyta; class Pinopsida; order Pinales; family Pinaceae; genus Picea; species Picea mariana. Next base: position 98,421 of record JASDQU010101137.1, on the reverse strand, counting down.
TGATTTGGAAATCAACAGGATTGCACGTACACCACACTGGGGTGGGTGACCTTGCTGGCCCGATCAAAGAAATCCCAAGGAACCCCCTCCAGTGATTAAGGCATAGAGGGTAATCTAATCTTAGGTGGCTTACTTTTTGACCTGTATTCACCTAGGAGTTTCCTAATCAAACCTACCACCACTTCAATTGGTATAAATATATCCTGAGATACATAATTAGCAACAATCACCTTTATGTAAAAAGTGGTTGATATACGTAGATCGGCGCCATTTTTTCACTTTTCTTTTTTTAATTAATGGCGTCGATCCAGGTATATCAACCACTTTTTACATAAAAGTGGTTGTTGCTAGTTGACGGTCGGCATACATCCACTTTTTACATAAAAGTGGTTGTTGCTAGTTGACGGCCGACATACATCGCCACAACCATGAACATATTTTAATACAATTTAACTCTAATATTTAAATATTATTTAGTAATTACTTATTTATTATTAAAAATAAAATAATTAAAAATATAGTTAATATTCATATAAAATTAAATAATTTAATAATAATACTTAAATAATAATAAATAATAATTTATTTATTAAATAATAATAAATTATTATTTCTTTATAAAAAATAGTAAACAATAAATAAATTATTAGAAATTGATTATTTAATTATAGAAAATTAATTAATTAAAAATTATATAATAATACTTATTAATTAATAATAATTAAATTATTAATTCTCAATTGATTATAGATAATAAAATTAAAATTAAATAAAAAATATTTATAAATTAGAAAATAATTTAGAGAAATAAAAAAATTAATAAAAATAAAATGCATTATTAAAATAATACAATAATAATGGAAACAATACATTTATATATTATAAATTAATTAAAAAAAAATAAAATAGTAAATAACAAAGTATTTAATAAAGTTAATAAAAGCAAAAATAATAAAATATTACATATAATAATAAGAAAGTAATAAAAAAATAAGGACATTATTAAAATAATACATTATATATAAATAAAAGAAGACAACATTAATAATGTATAAATACACTAATGTATTAATTAATTAATATATTAGTTAATATATTAAAAATATTAAATAATAACTAAATTATTAAAAATGATTATTTAATTATAAAAAATTAATTAATTAGAAATTATTTAATAGTAATATTTATTAATTAATAATAATAAATGAATGTATTAATACATTAATGTATTTAATGTATTAATGCATTAATACATTATTAATGTATTTAATACATTAATGTATTTAATGTATTAATGCATTAAATACATTAATGTGTTAATGTATTTAATACATTAACATATTAAATACATTAACGTATTAAATACATTATTATATTAATGTATTAATACATAAATGAATTAAATACATTAATGTATTAATGCATTAAATATATTAATGTATTAATACATTAATATAGTAATGTATTTAATACATTAATATAGTAATGTATTTAATGTATTAATGCATTAAATACATTAATGTGTTAATGTATTTAATGTATACATTAATGGGTTAATGTATTTAATGTATTAATGCATTAAATACATTAATGTGTTAATGTATTTAATACATTAATGTATTAATGCATTAAATACATTAATGTAGTAATGTATTTAATACATTATTAATGTATTTAATGTATTAATAATAAAATGAATGTATTAATACATTAATGTATTTAATGTATTAATGCATTAATACATTATTAATGTATTAATGCATTAAATACATTAATGTGTTAATGTATTTAATACATTAACGTATTAAATATGTTAATGTATTAATATATTTAATACATTAATGTATTAAATACATTATTAATGTATTTAATACATTAACGTATTAAACACATTATTATATTAATGCATTAATACATTAATGTATTAATGCATTAAATACATTAATGTAGTAATACATTAATGTAGTAATGTACTTAATACATTATTAATGTATTTAATAAAGTAATGTATTAAGTACATTAATATATGAAATATTTTTTGTCACATCGCGACGTTCGAAGATGTTCATCACATCGCGATATTGGGAAATCTTCATCAAAGTGCGACGTTTGGAAATGTTAGTCACAATGAGATGTATGGAATCATGTTTTACTTTTTAGACAATGATTTATATTTTTTCTAAGGACATTCACAACAAAAGGGAAATTTTCGTCAGATTGTGACGATGGGAAACATGCGTCAAAATGCGACATTGGGAAATGTTCGTTAGAATGCGACGTAGGAAAATGTTTGTCATAATGCGACATAGGGAAATCTTTGTCATTAATGTAGTATTGTATTTAATACATTAATGTATTTAATGTATTTAATGTATTTAATGTATTTAATACATTAATGTATTAAATACATTAATGTATTTAATGTATTAATGCATTAAATACATTAATGTGTTAATGTATTTAATGTGTTAATGTATTTAATGTATTTAATGTATTTAATACATTAATGTATTAAATACATTGATGTATTTAATGTATTTAATGTATTTAATACATTAATGTATTAAATACATTGATGTATTTAATGTATTAATGTGTTAATGTGTTAATGTATTTAATGTATTAATGTATTTAATACATTAATGTATTAAATACATTAATGTTCATCACATCGTGACATTGGGAAATGTTCGTCACAGTGGGACGTTTGGAAATGTTAGTCACAATGAGATGTATGGAATCATGTTTTACTTTTTAGACAATGATTTATATTTTTCCTAAGGACATTGATAACAAAAGGGAAATTTTCATCACACTGCGATGATGGGAAACGTTTGCCACAATGCGACATTGATATATGGTCGTCACATTGCGACGTTGGGAAATGTTCTTCACAATGCGACATAGGAAAATGTTCATCATAATGCAATGTTAGTCACAATGCAATGGAAATGTTCATCATAATACAATGGAAATGTTAGTCACAATGAGATGTATGG